>JAOVYX010016910.1:0-23440 GCA_035668315.1 Drosera spatulata | reverse complement strand
TCATCTAGAAGGGAGCTATTGCATTCGAACAATTAACTTCACATTTAACTCAACAAGTTATACTAATATTAGCAGTAAAAAAAGGCGAATAAGAGAAATTTGGTCACTGCTGATATCAGAACCCAGCATTCTCAAATCCATGAAGATCACTGACTTTGTTCAATGACTTCTTCATCATAGCCACCTTGGCCAGCCTCTCTGCCGCCCTCCAAGCGGAGGTTGGCGACAACTGCTCCTCTTTCTCATCCTCGCACATAGCCATCTCCTTTTCACTCATTTTCGATCGTTCCAATTGCATTGGCAACGGCTCTGTCTCATGGCGCTCCTGTCGCCACTGCAGCTCCACCTGCGCTGCCTCTATGCGCCTAGTGAACTCGTCTCTTATTGACGGTTCACGACGGATCAGAACAGCATGAGTTGTCGCTACCAACTTTTGAGCACCAGCAAAGTCACGATGTTCCACAAGCCGTCGTGACTCCGCCAGGGCCCGAGTAGTCATGTACGACCTCCTCAGCCGTTCGATCCTTGGATCAGTTGATCGAACGGTGTGAGGACGTGGCACCAGCAGGGACCGCTCCCGACAGTGCATGAGCTCCTGGCTTGCAGGGTCCATGTAACTGCAACGAACCGTCATTACATGGTGGGACCCTATGGTGGATGCGGGAACCTTGATCTCTATCAGCAGCGCCCGCTCTTCCTCTGCATAGAGGTCGCCTAGCCGGGCAGAGTCACAGCTAAGCATTGTCGACCGCCCTTTGCTCGAGTAGACTGCTGTGATCTCCACTGGCGCGGAGCATGCAGGATCAGCGAATCCGAGTTGGATTCGTAGATCCTGAACAACCACGCTCAGTATCCCACCAATGCGTCTCGCAAAGTTGTTCTCCATTGGTTCGGGTGATCTCACTGGAAGCTCAATGTGAGCGAAACGAATCGATGAGTCATGAAAATGTGGACGAGGTTGATGATTAGAGCCGCCACCTAGGGCTTTCACTTTCTCACCAACGGTGTCAGATAGTAGTATGATGCTGGCCACGGGGTTCTTCTCCCTCCTGTCTTCCAGTACCTTGGACGCCTTCCTCAATGCCTCCGCGGCGCACTTCTTCCCTTGGCCGCAGACCAGCCGGTCAATGACCCTCCTTGCAGATCGTTGTCCTTGATCAGTCATTCTTCGGAGAGGTAGGAGTCGACGTGAAGTGGCCGAGAATGCCACGATCGAGAGCCGGTCTGCTGACCCTAGTGAGGATATTACCAAGCGCATTGCACGTTTCAGCATCTGTAGTTTCGGCCCATCCATGCTGCCACTGACGTCCAAGACCGTTACAAGGTCAATCGGCGCTCGATGTGATGGAGAGAGTACCACTGGCACAGTCGCACCTTCACCGAGTCGTGTTGGCTGTGGCGGGGCTTTGACCTTCAATGCAACAACGAAGGCCTCGTGAGTTCTATCCATCGAGATGATTGCAGCCTCTGGCAGCAACTTCACCTCGACGCTCCTCGGAGTTTTCCTATCGTGTCCATTGCCTATTTTTTCTCTTGTCGAAGGCGTTGGGTTCACGAAAAATCCCTGAAACTCTTTAACATCTTCACTGAGTCCTTCCTCCATGTCGTCCTCATCCTCCTCTGCTATAGGATTGAACCGGGTACTTGCCAGAGGTGAGACCAGTGGCTCGTCATCGTTGTAAAGCTTGGACTGTATAACCCCCTTGGTTTTAATCGTAGAGATGGATGACTGGAATTTCTTGTCATCAATACCTACGGTCTTGGCTCCTGTGGCCACGACCACTTTCTCTATGGCATCATTGTCTTCTTTTCCTAGCGGCGATGATGACAGATTTGCGTGACCGGAGAGGAGAGGAACGTCTTTCCAAGTTACATTGCAAACAGCGCAGATCAGGGAGCCCTGTTTGCGAACGTGAGCCGCGATGCAGGGGAAGTGAAAGGCGTGGGAGCATTCCGCGGTGTATATCGCGGTCCCTTGCCCAGTTCTTACACTCTGCAAGCATACTCCGCATCCACTCTACACAATTTAGACAATGAAACTGCTCAAATTCAGATCATTTGAAAGAGATCTGGCGGTCTATTCATTCATTTTAAAACACTCTTCTTGGTCATTACTTTGTCAAGAACTTCCATGTCACAGAGCAATAACTATCTAAAATCAACGGATCAATGATGATAATATCAAGTGAGCATTGCAAGTTTGTGTCTTGGAGAAGTTATGATCATGCAATGCATGAGCTCAAGTACTTACCCTGGATAGGCGAAGAGTGTTCCTGAGAATGGAGAATGGCGAGCGAGGAGAGGCAGTGTTGGTGGAAGCTGGTGGTTGTCCGACGGCGTCCACAGTGACCTGGCAGCTTAAGCCGTGGCCGGAGGCAGGCAGTGCCGGAGTTCGAGGAGTTGCTGGGTTGCTGTTGTTGGTGATGCTGGAGAAGAATCCCGTTTTGATGCAGTTTATTGGAGTAGGTGATGAGCTTTGGTTTTGAGATTTCTCATCCTCTTCTTGTTTTTGTTGATCTTGATGATGATGACGATGATGACGATGATGATGAGTCTCTCTTGGATCTGTGTCTATGCTATCCCTCGGCGCCGCGGTGCAGAACACTCTTCTCCATCCTGTTCCCATTGTTTCTTATCTCTTTCTATTTTCTGCTTTTGATTCTTTTTGTTAATGCGTGCTCTCAAATTCTTTCGAGCCTAAAGCACAAAGAGGAGTGATACATTCTAGGGAGGGGAGAACATAGGACGAGGCTAAATCTCAAGAAAGGGCTTTTTGTGTCTCCTTGGAATGTCACAGTAAGAGCTGCTGCTTCTGTCGGGAGACGAGGAGGTGATGAGAAGGAGATGACATTTTCCTGGTCTGGGTATTTATATTCACGGAGAACACTAGTTTCCTGGAAACTTGGTTTTGTGGATGTGGTAGTGATGGATTAAGCCGTGGGAAAATGGGTTCTCTACTGTGAAAAGTATAGCTATTTCCACCTCATATTAATTATAAATATTAATCCGATATATAAATTTATATGAATATTAAATTTTGATAGATTTTGATGAAAAAATATATTTCTTTTTTTCTCACAAAAATTGACACATATATATATATTATATTTTTTATATATATGAATATAAGTTTTGTTTTCATATTAAATTACGTCGGATTGTCATATAACATATATTAGGTTGAAGTTCGTAACTTACATAATCATTGATGTTTCATCATAAATTTATAAAAAATTATATTTGATCGACGTTGTACGTATGTCGTTACACTCATGTCGATATAAAATGTTTCATCCTTTTCGGGACAAAGGGAGTAAGTATTTTTTGAGTGACAATGAGAAATACCGTAACACTTACGAAAAAAGATAATAAATATAATATAACAGATAAAGATTGATTTAATGATGTTTTTTATATTAAAAAATTATATAAAAAAGAATAAAAAATTACTCCACCATGTAACATCCTTAAAAATATTCCCAATATATTGGATGGAGAAATATTTTCCCACGCACGTAACTTTCATCTCCCTCCAACTTTCCGTACCATCACCCGATCGCCGCCGCCGTCGCCGCAATCCATGCCGGAATACATTACAACCACCTGCGTCTCCTAATTTTTCCCCCTCGTCGCATCCAATCCCCGACTCACCACCGCCTCCGATTAGAGCAGAAATTAGAAAAGCTTGTGCGTGTATGTTTTCCCCTTGATCTTAGGGTTTAATATGAATAGTCTAACTGTTTGTTTCCTTTTGAGATTTGTTGTGTGTCTGTGTGCTTGGGGAATTGAGGATCTGCTACTTTGAGATTGTCCTTGGAGGAATTGAGATTTGTTCTTGCGCATGTGTTCTATATGTGTCTGCGATGGTGTGCTTGTGTGTCTGAGCGTGTTCGATGAATTCAGCGTTTTCAACTTCTGAATTTCATGGCGAGTTGTTTCTCGATTCCTCGTCCCTTGTATTGTTACACCGTCGATAAAGTAGCGTGTCTTTGAAAATAAAATAGTGCATCTTTGTATAGTTTGTCTTTGTAAATTAAATAATACGTCTTCTTTAAATAAAAGAGTATGCCTTTGTAAAAGAATTAGTGTGTTTTTGTAAAAGAAATAGTGTGTCTTTGCTCAGATGCATGGTTTTGATTTTCTTTCAAACGTATTGTTTGATTTTTGCTCATGTGCATTGTTTCAATTTGTTCAGGCGTACTGTTTGATTTTTGTTCAGACATATTATTTCAATTTGTTCAGACGTATTGTTTCATTTTGTTCAAGCGTACTGTTTTGATTTTGTTCAGACATATTGTTTCATATTTTAGTAAAACTTCCGACGACGTTGTCGGATTTTGGCATGAAGATTCCGATGACGTCGTTGGATTATAACGAAGATTCCGATGACGTCACGGCGATGCGATGAATGTAGTTGTTGGGTTAAATATGAGGATAAGATAAGAGATTAGATAGGATAGATGAATTGTAGTTTTGGGGAATTATGTGTTTGAAATTTTTTTGGCAAAAATGTGGTTTTAGGAATTCTCTCAAAAAAGAATGTTACATTTATTATGAAATTATCGAAAAAACAATTATAATTAACATGGAACGGAGATAATATCATGAATTGAAATCAAAAACTTAATTTTGTATATTTAAGATTTAAATATATAAAGATTATCTTTTTATACTCTCAAAAAAAAAAAAAATCAAATCTCTCATCTTTTCATTAGAGAAAAGATTATTTATTCTGAGCCAATCCTTCCCATCATCGTGTTGGCCTAAGATTTGAGTGGGTTGATTGTAGAAAGTACTGGTAAAATGTTAGTAAGATGTAGCAGTAGTAGAAAACTTCTGTTGGTTTCCCTTTTTGTCCTGGCAACAATCTATTGGTAGAAAGATTGACCGAAACAGTAGAAATGAGTCAAGACGACTCGACTGAGAACGGTTCGCTGTCGCCTTTTGAGGGTTTAATTGGTAGCCTGCGGCTAAAGTCTCTCTGGGCGGTGCCGCCCTCTTTCCTTTATCCCCTATTTGCGGACTTTGCCTCATAGAAGTTGCAATTTAAAGTTGCTCTTTGACTCATAGAAGTATTTGACACACAATGAAGATACGAAATAAATCTAATTTACTTCTTCCTAATATAGGTGCTTAATCTTGGGTTAATAAGGGTTGATTTAGAGATAAATAACTCTTAAATCAATTATATGATCAGGGATTCGACTTTTCTAAGAACATCAATGAAACATAACAACAGGGACAATTGCATGCATCTCATCTTTTTTGGATCTTATATAGATGTACTTGATGATGTTATCTGGATTGTTGTATCTGGATTAATGATCTTAGAGAATAATAGCCAGAAGATCAATTATTCTAATCCTAATACCATCCTAGTATTACTAGTTGTCCTTCCTAAAAGTATATTCTCATCCAGCAAACAAATCACCTATACATAGGTGTTTCAACAAAACAATAAACAAATATTGTTGTGTGCATGTTTTACCAACCTTTTATCAAAAATTAGTAGTAGTTTAAATGAAGTAACTCTTTATGTTTAGACATACAAGATAAAGAAATCAACAGTGCACAGATTCGCACGTATCAGCACAGGAACCAGATTGACTCAACATTTATGATACCATACCAAGATGTGTGCATGTTTCTCCTACAACACATACATGATACTCGTATGTTATCAAAGCTTTGCTTGGTATAGCATAGACAGACCATATCAGGAGGCAGGATAGTGTTGTATATCCACTGCAAAAAGATAAACCAAAGTTACTAGGATAGACAAGGACCAGTTTTGGTGCGCAGTGCCATGCATGGGCTGATATAATATGAGCAGAGATGACACACAGAGCGCATGCATGGGTAATTTTGATCTTAGAGGTGTTGGAGGAAAAAAACTGTTGTTTTTGCTCAGAGCTTGCAGCCTTCATCCATGGTAAAAATTTATGACTCCCTTTTGATTAATACACCATACTGTATCCATTTATGTATATCTATCTGGACTAGTCACATATCCATAGGACCATGTCAGGATGTATTTGGTATGTACAAGCCTTCTATACGTCAAGGTATCGTTCGATTTGGGCTCCATAACATCGGTCCGTATGGTTTTAAGATACATCATATCTTTCACTTACACATTAGGGTTGCAGTTTCCTCATTAGGCATTTTGGAACCTGGCGATTTCGGTGAAGTTGAGGGAGGATGGTGTGAGACGAACATAAGGTGTTCCACACGGGCCACACATGGAATATGGATCACTTTGAGATGATATTTAGATGATTTTTGCCGAAGAATTTAGGAGCAGAAATAGAAGGAAGAACATTACGGCAACAATTGCAGTATACTGTAGAAGATTAATAAGTTGACTTCATATTCTGGGATGCTAATTCTTGCACTTCAATGGCTATTCAGATACTGTCTCTTGCCTTTTGGTTTGTTCTGTCAAATTAAGCAAAGGAGAAATGTCTTTTCACTTTTTTTTTAAACTGGTGTTGAGAACTTTGGAAAGCTGTAGCTTGTCCAGTGTATAGCCTCACAGCCTAGACATGGAATAATACAGTGATTAGTATTTACACGAGAAGGGGAGGTTGCTGGGGTCTGTGGTGTTCTTGACCTTGGCCTTGGACTTCTCTCACGTTAGGTCCTTTCGTACTCGGAATTGGATGTGGAGAATGCCTTTTAAGTCAAATGTTGATTTCTTATGGTAAGTTGCACTCCTATTTAGTTATGTTGTTTCAGATCAGCAATTATGAAAAGGTTGAAGAATTCGATGACTATATTGTGTCTGTGAAATGAGTGCTCGATCGGCTTTTCGAAGCCCTTGTGAAATGAGCTTCAGTCGAGGACTCGTGGACATGAGAGTTCATTCAATATGTGTCATCTCTAGATAAGGTGTGACTTTGTTTAAAGGACTTAAATAATTAACAATTTAAAATTTAGGTCAACTAAAAAAGTAATGATTCTCAAATCATGGCAAAGCGTACTTGGTCAAACTGAGCCCTAGGCATTAGTTGTCAAAGCCTTGTAAGTGTAAAGAAGGGCCAGGCTAAACGCAACCCGATAAATCTAATGTTAATGACTTCAATGGAGCAATTAAGCAGGGATTGCAGTGTTTCAACCTTCCCAAGAAACTACAACAGCCATCCATCTCTGTATCCATCCTTCTCTCCCAACTCCCAAGTACCCTCTCTTCTGTTCATTTTGCTTCATAGCGGCCAGCATGTGTTCTTCAAATGGGCAATAGTTTATTTTCGGTTAATAAAATATTCTCTCCGTCTTATATTTATTGACCGACATAAAAATTTATACGAATGTTGGATTTTGATAAAAAAATAATATTTTTTTTAGTAGTGGGTGTACTGTAACAGATGAAATTGATTTGATTTTTTATGTTAAAAATTATCAAAAGATGAAATGTAGTAATTTTTTTGATATTAATTAAATAAAAAAACGTTACGATTAATATGAGATGAAAAAAGTACTCTAGAAAATCTAAATAATATATCCACAGAATCGCATTAATTATAGGATATGAAGATAACAAAATATATGCAGTCTCATCTCTAATTTATTATAAAAAAAATAACTACTGCAAATTACTCCTAAGCTATGAAAAGAGTAATCTATTCTACTCAATTATTTGTACTATGATACGTAGACTTTGCTTGCTAAGTGTATGCCGACTAAGTAATATCATAACTGGTGATAAATTATTTATCCATTAATCATGATTAACTCCAAATAATGTTCGTCAGTTATCCTTTCTTTATTGCTAACCAATTAAGACATGTCCACTACCCTCGTATTTGGCTGCATCGATGCTGTACTTGTCCAAGTCATCTCCATGTCACGTGTGATCACGTGAGCATATTT
The DNA here is from genome assembly GCA_035668315.1 of Drosera spatulata. NCBI lineage: Eukaryota > Viridiplantae > Streptophyta > Magnoliopsida > Caryophyllales > Droseraceae > Drosera > Drosera spatulata. The sequence continues at coordinate 15,568 of JAOVYX010016910.1, read as the reverse complement.
GGTCAAAGTTTTTGACATTTGTTTATTTACAGTTTCATTACTTTAGAATGTACTTTATGACAATATGATTTGTAATAAGCATCATAATGCTAAAAAATAATAACATGAATGCAATTCTCATCTCAACCACTTCCTCAATGTAGAAAGGAGTAAATTCAAAATATTGACAATCCATGCTAAAAAATCGGTTGACAGTTCATACGAAGAATTGAATCCTTGTAGTTATTTTACGACAACAAAGAATTCCAATCCCTAATGCAATCATCAATTTAGGAAATGATAATAGATCCTAAACTAATTTTAGATTTTGGAGAATGACTCTATCTTCAATCAACAAAAAAGGGGAACTTCATGCCTATGATGGGCTAAAGATAAAATCAAGCATATGAGATTCACTTTGTATTAGTTTGGCAGTTGAGCAAATAGTTATATAGTCATGATAGTATGTTCTATTAAAAAGTTCAAGAATCAAAAGTAACTTTTATTTGATCACATGAAGAAATATCATCTTATTTGACCTTTTTTGTTGATTATACTTAACAAAATAAACTTAAGAGAACAAAGAAGGCAGCCAGGGTGAGGGGATTCGGTGGTTGAGATGCTCTGCCATAATTGAGTCACATGTCATCAACTTGTCGTTGTAACCGAAAGAATCACTAACTACCATATAACCTAACATGACTCTCACGTGCCTTATTTTTCTTATGCATAACTATTTATTAAGAGGGGAGAAACCAACATATGAACTAGACTTCAATAACCATATTTTGGATCATCTTTTAGCCCAAAATCTAAATTGATAGGTTTGTGTTGATAGGGACAGGAACTTGCCAGAGCTACTGCTACATTCAACATGTCCACGGCAAAGTTTTGTGTTGATTCAGTGAAGGATAATTTGGAGATGGCTGGTCCGATCGCTAATTTTCTCCTCTTAAGTCGGGGCTCGCATTTTCTGAATTATATCCCAGAGGACGACGTTACTTCATATTACTAGTGTCTTCTTTGTTTCTGGCTCTTAGACTCCGAAAGTATCAGGGTGCTTTCTGAGTTTCTTCTTCGTTTTTGCTCTATCGGACATGTTTTTCTCGCGTAGAGTGTTTTTCTCCTGACAAGAGTGTATTTGAACATGTGGTTTTGTTATCATTATAACAGTAGGCCCAAATGAAGCCTTTCGTCGAACCTGTGGCTTTGCTATCACTATAACAGTAGGCCCAAATGTAGCCTTTAGTCCACAACGTTGACAATCCTTGGAACTTTCTGGTGTTGTTTTTCTTTTTACACACAAGTGATCTAACGGAAACTGAAGACTTTCAACAGTTGAATGTATTACGCTATTGTGGGCGGGGATGCGTGTGGTTTGAGTCCTTGGTTGACCCGCCAACACGCATATATAGAGAAAGGAGCTTGCTAGCTCAACTATTACATTCATGTCCAGAGCCAAGATTTGTGTTGGTTTAGTGAAGGGTAATTTGGAGATGGCTCGTCCGATCACTAATTTTCACCCTTCGAGTTGGGGCTCACATTTTCTCAACTATAACCCAGAGGACGACGTTAGTTCACATTACGATTCTATTATGGCCGCGGTTTCGATTTGTGAGTTAGATTCTGAAAGTTATTGGGTGTTTTCTCTAGCCATGCTTGATTTTTTACTCTACTAGATCAGTTTTCTCGTGTGCATGTATCAGTGTTTCTCCTCCTGAACTAGACTGCCAAAGGAAAAGAACAGATATTTGTTCTCAAATCCGAGAATCGTGGAAATATTCTTGAAACCAACTTGAACATGAGTTATTACAGTATTACTTCAGCTTTGTCGATGTAACTTTCAAGAATGTATGCTCTGATGCAGGCAACACAAGTACTAAGGCTGAGACAGGTTCATGAGCTGAAAGAGACAGTGAAGAACAAGCTCCTTTCCCTGTCTAACAGGAAAATAGAGCTATTGAGCTTTATTAATGATATTCAATGTCTTGGTGTCGGATATCATGTCAAGCAAGATATAGCAGATGCCCTGCAACAAATCTTAAGTACTTGCAACTACGAATGCAGTGATGAAGATGATGATCTATACTTCGTTTCTCTCCAATTTCGTCTCTTAAGACAGAATGGTTTCCATGTCCCCTCTGGTGCTTGCTCTTGATTGCTAGCGAGATTTTAGATTTTATATGAAATAACATCATAGTGATACACATAATTTCCTGAGATAGCTATGAACTAATCTCATGCGGAACCTGCAGATGTATTCAACAAATTCAAGAATGATGAAGGACTGTTCAAGAATTCCTTAACACATGACGTACAAGGCATGCTCAGCCTGTATGAAGCATCACATCTTGGAACTCGGCAAGATGATGTACTCGATGAGGCCCTTCTCTTTACCTCAAATCACCTGAAATCCATGGCTGCCTGCTTGAGCGAGCCCTTGGTGATGCAAGTGAAGCATGCTTTGAGACAACCATATCATAGGGGAATGCTGCGTGTGGAATCAAGGCATTACATCACCGTCTATGAGCAAAACTCTTCTCATGACGAAGATCTGTTGAAGTTGGCCAAGTTGGATTTCAACCTGCTTCAGACATTGCACAATATGGAGCTTAAAGAGCTTAGCAGGTAATGCTATCACTTGCAATAACCTTCCATTGGCCATGATAATATTTTTTCTTTATATCCTTCGCTAATTCTTTTCCTGGCGTCTTTTATTTAAATTAGATGGTGGAAAGAGTTGGGTATTGCCTCCAAATTACCGATCAGAGATAGAGTTGCCGAGGCTTATTTCTGGAGTTTCGGCCCCTATTATGAGCCAGAGTACTCTCTCGCTAGAATAATATTCTGCAAGGTTTTCAAAATGGCATCCATTGTTGATGATATATATGATGCATATGGGACAATTGAAGAACTCGAGCTGTTTACCACAACAATTGAGAGGTTTTTCAATCTACACATATCTATACTGTTTGAAAAATGTGTCGAGTATTGATCACAAGAAGAAATCCTCTGTTAAAAACCTCTTTGAAGGCTTCGTACAATGTATATATAGGTGGGAGATTAGTTGTATAAACGAGCTTCCCGACTACATGAAGCCGTGTTACAAGGCTCTCTTGGACACTTTTGAGCAATTTGAAAGCAACCTGGTGGAAGGAGAAAGATCATATCGTGTCGATTGTGCACGGGAACAGGTACTTGAAATTGGAGAAACCTTTTTGTCACTCACCTCTTCCAAATGTTATTACATTTTTGTCATCCAATTCCGATCAGCAAGTTCTCTTCGAGAGTATGATTGAGTTCATTATTGTCTGAACGAGGTGTGATATTTTGCAGATGAAAGCCTTATGTCGGGCAAACTTAAAAGAAGCAAGATGGTTACACGAGAAACACATCCCGACATATGATGAATATATGAGCAATGCTATAATAAGCTTCGGATATATCTTGGGGACGGTTGTTTCATTCCTCGGCATGGGAGAAGTAGTAACAAAGGAGGCTCTTGAATGGGCGAGCGAAAATCCTAAGGTTGTCAATGCTGCAGGAATAATTGGAAGGCTCTTGGATGATATGGGTAGTCACAATGTGAGTATAAACTCAAACATCTGAGTGAGATCTTTTTCACAAATTATTTTGTCTTAATGTTTTCTTATTGTAAATGTTCAGTTTGAGCAGAGTAGAGATCACGTACCATCAGCCGTGAATGCTTCATGAGGCAACATGGAGTCTCCCAGGAAAAAGCTTGCGTAGAATTACATAAAAAGGTCCGAGAAGCATGGAAGGTTGTAAACGAGGCCTTGCTTCGACCTAGAGTTATGCCAGTTCCTCTGCTAGATCGAGTCCTTAACTTGTGTCGCGTGACAGAAGTTATTTACAAGGGTGCAGATCTTTATACATTTGCGAATTCCTCCGCCATGAAGGGCCTCATTTCCTCCATGCTTGTGGATCCAATTCCGATGTAAATTAGAATTTGGTAGTGAAGTACATTTGCATAGCCTCATCTATCTATTGAACTCAATCACTCCGTGCGTTGATGACGCATGACGGAAAGGTATTCGTTATCGCACGAACTTGCGGTTGCTCGAATCCATGAAGGAATCTCGAAAATCGAGAAGATATGATAGAACTTCGTTCAAAGTTTATTGATCAAAAAAAGTGTCTCATGAACGAACAAAGTCTTCCTATTTATAACTAAAACAAGAAAAAGATACTAACGACTAAATCTAAACTAATTTAATAAGCTATACTTTTGAAAAATAAGGAAATATAATCAAATCTAAAACTATATCCAGCTGCTGTGGCGACGGAAAGGACCAACAATTCACGCATGGCGACATATATATTGCCAGGGCAGCGTGAGCAAAGCTGAAACGATCAACAGTTTATGCTTAGGTAGTGAAGTGTCACGGACTTTTTCTCTAGACCGTACGACACTTACCAAACCTTACCTCGAGTATGCGGTATGCTAAGTCAGCCTAACTCTCACACTCTCAAGTATTTGAACTCACAAGAAAGCTTGGAAAGTGGAAGCTTGAGTGGATGCTCTCAAACTTGCTTTGTATTGAAAGCTTGAAGATTTTTTGGTTGTTCACAAATGAGGGATGACTAGCCTATTTATAAACTTTGCCAAGAATTCTAGAGATTTCTAGGGTCATCACTTTCCTATACAATTCCTAGAGTTTTTTAGAGTATTCTAGAGAAGTTTAGTATCCCTAATATTTACATGATAGTTCTATACTTCTCTAGATAATTGTAGAGTCTTCTTCCACTCTAGAGAACTCTAGAGTCTTTCCTTGAGGCCTCTTTTTTCTATGAGAGCAAAATTGTAAGTGACCAAGGGGGTAGCGCGGTGTGCTCAAGAGCGCGAAAAATTTTGGGCATAACGTGAAAGCTTCTTAGGTAACTCGACAGGCATAACGTCAGAGAAGTCCTCTAGAACTTCCTTCACCTCGGTCGACAAGTCCATGGGCTTGACATCCTCATCCGGAACTTCCTCCACAAAGGTGACGAGATATATGACTTCATTCCACTTGAGCTCTTTCTCAAGCTGTATGACAGATAACACCTTGGTGCCTCGTTTATCTCGAGTTCAAGGCACCACACATGTCTTACCCTCCTCGAGGATGCATAGAGAGTTGGCATAGGGGATAGGGATAGCCTTGACTTGATCCATGAACTCCATGCCAAGCACCAAATCATAATCATCCATGGGAACGATAGAGAGACTTACCGAACCGTCCCATTGACCGATCTTCATGTCGACGTCTTTAGCTATGTCGACGAGTGGTTGGGCCTTCAAATTCACGGTTTTAATATATCCACCACCTCGGTAAGTTTTGAGAGAAAGACGATTGGCCATGCCTTCCGATATAAAGTTGTTTGTTGCTCCGGTATCCACTAATGCTTTGATGGGTTGACCCTCGATCACCGTCTTTACGAACATAGTGCCCTCGGGAGTATCCTTAGGCACATGAATCTTAGCATTCACCGCGCTTAAGAATTAGAGAGATCTCATCTTTGCCTCTTCCCTCCTTTGCTCATCCTCTTGGATGAGTGCGGTGAGTCTTGCCTTCTTCGGACACTCATTGGCATGATGAGGCCCGTCACATATGAAGCATGATAACTTAGGCTTGGGTTGGTCTCCTCCAACCTTATGCTCCTGACCTCCAGGTTTCTGCCCGAATGGTTGCTTGCCTTTTTTCTTAGTAAATCGAACCTTGCCGTCTCGATCCTTGGGGAACTTCTTCTCTCCCCCACCATTGTCCGAGCTAGTAATCTTGGGATTCTTTGGCTTGGGGTCGATCTTGCGAAATTCGATTAAGGATTCCGCAACTGCAATAGCTTGGACAAGATCCTGGACCCCTCTTCTTTACAACTCAAGCTTCGCCCGAGATTGCAAACCGTCCATAAACGAAAAAAGCAAGTCTTTCTCGACCATACCTGGGATCTCAAGAGTCAGCTTCGAGAACTCCTTCACATAGTCTCGAATTGAGCCCCTTTGAGTGAGGCGACGAAACTTGGCCCGTGCTTCGTCCTCCGCATGCTCGAAATAGAATTATCTTTTGATCTCCTTCTTGAAGTCTTCCCAGGTATTAATCGAGCATGACCCACGCTCGACGTCCGCTTGCCGCCGCCTCCACTACAAGGTAGCGGTGTCGGTGAGGTAGAGAGGTGCCGTACGGAGTTTGACATTCTCGTCTACCAAGCCTAGTGCACCAAAGTACTGCTCTATGCTAAATAGGAAGTTGTCAAGCTCCCTTGCATTCCTTATTCCGTTGAACGATCTTGGCTTTGGAACCTCGATTCTGGGAGCAGGTTGAGCCACGCTACCACCCGTAGATAGTGCAACTTTGCAAAGGTTTAACTCACCTTTGAGCTCCTTGACTTTCTCTCACAATGCATCAATGAGAGTTTGTAAGGCATCGTTTTGCTTCTGCAACGTGTCGATGGCGGTGTTGAGTGCGCCTTGCATCTCCCCGCGGAGCTCCTCCTCATTGGACGCCAACTCTCCTACATGCTCTTCGACCTTGTTTAACCTGTCCTCTCCGTCGGCCAAGGCTAGTTCCACCCGCGTCAATCGGGTGTTAAGGGAAGACAAGGTTTTCCGCCCCTCGCGAGACTTCTCCCTCCTCTTCCTTTCATGGGCGAGAGTTTCCTCTTAGAACTCGGGATCAAGGGGAAGTTGCACATCTTGGGAAATGTTGGATTCCTCGGCCATTGAACCACGATACGTCCCTTCGTAACCGTGCTCTGATACCACTTGTCATGGACTTTTTCTCTAGACCGTGTGACACTTAACAAACCTTATCTCGAGTATGTTAAGCCAGCCTAACTCTCACACTCTCAAGTGTTTGAACTCACAAGGAAGCTTGAAAAGTAAAAGCTTGAGTGTATGCTCTCAAATTTGCTTTGTATTGAAAACTTGAAGATTTTTTGGTTGTTTACAAATGAGGGATGACTAGCCTATTTATAGGTCTTGCCAAGAATTCTAGAGATTTCTAGGGTCATCACTTTCCTATACAATTCATAGAGTTTTTTAGAGTATTCTAGAGAAATCTAGCATCCCTAGTATTTACATGATAGTTTTATACTTCTCTAGAGAATTATAGAGTCTTCTCCCACTCTAGAGAACTCTACACTCTTCCCTTAAGGCCTCTCTTTTCTATGAGAGCAAAATTGTAAGTGACCTAGGGGATAGCGCGGTGTGCTCAAGAACGCGAAAAATTTCGGACGTGACAGAAGACCTTCTTGCTCCAGCGTCAGTTGATAATAGTGTTTACCTATATTTAGATAGGACGAGAATATTACAAATATATATATATAAATCCTAAGTCATTTTATTCATTAAAAAAAGAAAACTAACACAGCATTAATTAATTAACAACTGTTATAGTGTTTTTAATCATTAAATTTAAAATTAAAAAAAATTCTTTTATTTTTTTATCTAATGATTGAAAATACTCTAACAATTGCTAATTGATTAATATTATAAATTGTTAATTAATTTTAAGAAATTATTTACTCGGACCGAAACAATGAATGAATGCAGGGATAGCATATACCATGCTGTCCAAACAATTATCCCAATTGTCCTCCACTTTCTTTGGAGCGCCGGCGTCGGAAACAATTTCCGATCACCAAACTACACAACATGGCGTCCCTCTTCCTCTCCGGCATTCAATTTTCCAGCGCCGTCGCGGGCGACCTCTCCTCCTCATACGCTCCCGTTCCGCGCCTCCGTGTACATCGTCGCCTCTCCTCCTCTGTCGTCGCCTCCTCGGCTACTCTCTACGGTACATTCCCTCTATATAAGAATTCTAGGGTTTAGGGGATTGGGGGGTTTGATCATGTCTTGTGGTTTGTTTGCGCGTCGAAAATCATGGATTTGATAGTGAAAAGTGTCAGTGTGATGTGAATCGTGTAGGAGTAACCTTTGTGTAGCGTGGGAATGCGACGCTGATATGTGATGGTTTGCGACTATGTGAACGTCTGATACATGGACCAGTCTGTCGCGATACGTGTAAATGTGAGTTTCATAGCGATTGAGTTTGTCTCGACAAATCTTTGTGCTTAATATTATCGAGACTAAACTCTACCCTCTGCATATTTGGTAGTGAATGAAATGCTGCTACACAATTGACTGCTGATGTGTGTGATTCGCTTCGATCTATTTGTACATTCTGAGGATGATGAACTGCGCAAATATAGTGTTCATTGATAAAATTACGGTTGGGTCTTAGAAAAGTAGTACGAAACCACTTCTAAGGTGTAAGACCTGTTTTTGAGTTTTTATACCTGGTCTGTGACCAGGTTTCGGTTTTTGGAACTGCAGACGTGGATTCAGCAACTAGATTAAGTCTCTATCCGTTACACCGCACTAAGATCATTCATGTGGTACGCTACGATCTACTCCATTTACATCTTCCACTTGTGGCTAGTCGAGACTCTTCACATCGTATCTCATATTATGGTTATAATGTGCAGGTTAGACATGCGCAAGGATTCCACAATGTTGCTGGCGATAAAGACCCCAGGGCTTACTTATCCTATGACCTTCTTGATGCTAGCCTTACACCATTTGGATGGGACCAAGTACATGCTGTTGCTTATGGGCATGCTATTTGATTCTGATCAAGTTTTGTACGGCAATCTGGTTGGCGATGGATCCGAACAGCTAAATTATACTATTTTGTTTTGTAAAAAGGTTGATAATTTGCGCGAGCATGTCCGTGAAACTGGTCTTTTGAAGAAGATTGAGTTGGTTGTCACTTCCCCATTGACAAGGTATGACTTGTGTTCTTGAAAAAACCATACGGCTTTCAGCAACCCTAGCTGCTATTTTTCTCTTTTCACTAGGCTAGCTTTCGATGTGCATATTTGAAGCACTCCTTGTTCTTTGAGCTTGGTATCCCCTGTCGTTTTTTATACTTACATGAACATATAGCTTATTTCTTGGTTTCTCGTTTCTTGTTATTGTGCAGGACAATGCAAACCGCAGTAGGAGTCTTTGGAGGAGATGCGTACATTGATGGAGTAGATGCTCGCCCACTTATGGTCACGGATGCTGGAAACAGTGGTCGTCCTTCAATTTCAAGTTTGGACTGCCCACCATTTTTGGCGTTTGAGCTATGCCGAGAACATTTGGTACATCTCTTATTTTCAAGCCTTTTTAAGTAAGGAGAGGTGATTATTGGATGATCTGATTGTGTTTGTGCTGAAATGCTGCCTTCTCTTTCACAAGTGCTTATGTCTTATTGATTTGATTCTGTTGATGCTTCAGGGTGTGAATCCATGTGATAAGAGGAGGAGCATTGGCGAGTACAAGTCACTTTTTCCAGCAATTGATTTTTCATTGGCGAGTAATCTTATCTTCAATTTGATTCATAAACAACAACTATGGCTATAATCACTTAATCTAAACCTTTTGGAAATGACTGCTAGAATTTCTTTTGTAATGTTCAAAAAAAGAACTGTTCAGATAGAAACCAACGAGGACACATGGTGGAAGGAGGATTACAGAGAGAGGTATGGCGAAATTGCAACCAGAGGACTGAAGTTTATGCAATGGTAACACATCCCTTTTTTTAGTAAATTGTATGCACTCACTTGGCTTCATCATGTGTAAACTAAATCGAGACAAAAACATATGAACTTTGGAGTTATACCTCAAGTATACGAGCTTTCATACCCATGTCCTGGTAAAATCCCTTTGTTAGGTTACGGACTGGGAAAGAGAACGAGATTGCCGTGGTTAGCCATGCTGGTTTTTTGTTTCACACCCTCAATCAATTTGGTGATGATTGTCATCCAGTGATCAAGAATGAAATATCGACAATGTAAGTGGATTCTTAGTTTGTTCCATTGAAGTGAAAAGATCACCAGCAAGACACAATTTGGGGCTCTGCCTGTTGGTTCCTCTGTTTTTCCTGCTTCAATGCCTATGCACGTAAGTCATCCCAGGTTAGAGTTCTCTTGATCTTCTCTTTGTTTGAATTTGCAGTTTTGCCAACTGCGAGCTTCGCTCTTTTGTTCTTGTCGATCGAGGATAAGCAATGTTCAGAGCGAACATTGTTGATAGTCATTATTCTTCCAAACAGATGGGCGGCCAAAACAATTCACGGTATATTTGAAATATTTGCTTTTCTATTCTATTTCTCGTAACACTTTGCGTTATATGTTCTTCAGCTATTCATCCTTATTTTTCAAGGATGAATCGATCCTGCTAGGAGGCCTACTATGTCATTTTCTAATATCTGACTGTTATTTCTCGTAGATAATGGAGATCATATGAGCTGCTGTACATGGTGTGAAGCAACCAATTTTTTGTAATTACTGTAAATTTAAGGGAGACTTAGTTCTCTGAAATTTATTTTGAAGGTTTCAGTTCGACTGCTGCCTACAGTAGTTTATTTTAATACATTTCATCATTGTCCTCCCAAAAAATATGAAGACGAGAATGAAAAGCTACTGCCATTCCGTATAGTGGAATAAAAGCTTCTTTTTTTTCTCTCTCTCCCTGTTATTGTGCTTTGACAGTGAAACCAATATTTGATTTTCACTGATCTGGAACAGTTTCTTGCCTAACTAGTGTGAGGGGGACTTGTTCACGTGGCTCTGGTACGCCCAGCCTTGCCAGCATCAGGCTCCCAGCGGGCTGATTTTGTGGTCAGAGATTCGATTATTTGTAAGCATATGAAAATGATCTCTCTCTCCTTGTATCCTCTGTATTGTGTATGATCGTGCTTGTGCTTGATTCTTGCAATATTCGATTTGGTTTATTCTAAGGATTCCGAGTATAGATTAAGCACTTAATGGATATGCCAATAAAGCACATGTCCTATCTAAGGGTAATGATCCTAGCCACTAATTCCGATAACAAAGACGTATCATCACCTAATATTAATGATAATGAGCATAGTTTAACATTAATGTTAGACATGTTACCTAAGATATGCTATCCTCCACACCACGTATGCTTGAAATCCGAAAAAGTTAGATCCCATGGTCCAAAAATAGACCATTCATTTATTACAACTTCAAGCCTTCCCCTTCAAACATAAAGCGTGTAACATCGATCTCATCAACTCTCTTTTTCAGTAATATATGTATCGTCCTATACGATGAAGCAAAGCCTACCTTTAGTTTTAGCTAAGAATAATGGAGATGAAGCAGTTGAGATTTGTTCTCGTTTTCCTTCTCCTTTGTTCATCCATGGAGTCACGGGAAGGGCAAGTTATCACCGCTTCAACAATACATTGCAATGTACTCCGGCAGTTGACTCAAGGTATGCAAACGAAATGTGTATCGCCAATAAGAATGAGGCATATAACCGAATCTAGATAGAGTTTCAAATCTTGATGGATACGATAACATTCGAGTTCCTTTCAAAGTTTAATCAAATATGAATAATATTATAGGATTGAGCTTTTGATAGGACGGTTCTTTAATATCATACATTTGATGTAAGATATTGTTTATGCAGTATGCATTAAAAAAGATAGTGATGGCAGGTTTTCCAAGGTTCTAAAAATACTTGTCTTATCTTCTATATATAATCTTCCTGGATCTCGTATCTAACGATGGTAACGGAACAAGATTCAGGTGTGAATGAGACTGAGCGAGCTATGCAATTAGGATCGCATGGGCATGACGAGGAAGAAGCCAAGCTGAACAAAGGTACTTGGACGTCCAGAGAAGCTGAAGATCATGAACACAAGATCCATTTCCATTCAAAGAAAGGCGGCACCCATGGGAAGCCACCTGCAGGGGGAGGATTCGGCGGGGGGTTGATAGGCCATCACCATTCCAGTTCATATTATAAGCGTCAAAGAAATCACGCAGGACGTGCTGGTTTCTCCTTGTCCCTTCATATTATGATCCTCATTGTCTTGTGCATCTTCACCGGGTTTTGGCGACTTAGCTAGCTTAGTGATTTTATCCTGATCAGATCAGGAGCCAAAACTCATGGCTAGGTGGCCATGAATCAACTACATGGTTTGTCTGATGATGGCACCTCATACTCTTGGCTACCTGGTATTTGAGTTCATAGTATTAGTTTCACAAAGAACTATACCCCACAGGTTGCGACACACCGGAGTAATAGTCCACCAGGTTTGAACATTAAGTCATCATCTTGAGATTCAAGTTTCAAATTGAGTAAAACGAAACCAACAAGTTTATACAGCGTACATTCACACGGTTCAGATTGGAAACATTGTAGCATTAGGTATTGTTTTATAATTGATTATGTTCTCTTTGTGTTTCACATGAATCTATCTCAATGTTAGAAGTGTGCTTTTACAACGAGACAGTTAGAAGTGGACGTACTATTGTCAATGTCCATTTCTTGGGTTAGGAATGGAGAATCGAGGTACAATATTATTGATGTGGGTGTTGCTTATGGTACACTTATTCATGTCTATGTATGTTTGATGGATGCATTAATTGTTTCGTTACAAAGGACAATTTTATCACAAAGTATGACGTGTAAATTAAAGTGACTCGACTCTAACAGATTTGAGAGTTTTTACCAACAAAGGAAACTGAGGATTATAATGCTTACGCCATCTGCAGTGCCGACCTCCTTATTGGTCGATTATGATGGAACGGGAACAATCAATCTTACATCCTTATTGAAATGAATTATTATACTCAAAATTGCACATCAAACACGTTTTCCTATCAAAATATTTACCCAAATATACATATGATATAATTATTAGATAACACGTGTCAGAAAGGAGAAAATGATAACAGAAAAGATCTGGCAGGGGTCCAAACATTACTACAATAATTGAGGCGTCACCATAAGCAACTGCAGACCATCCATTTCCTAATGAAGTACATCAGATTCATCAATATGATCATCTGTCACACTCTGTTCAATCATATATTTATCATTTCAAACTAACAAGAAAAGCAAAGGGCCACCAAGCAAAGCAAAATGGTGATGAAGCTGAAGTGGGCAGCATTGTTCCTCCTCTTCCTGATATCTACTCTCGTTTCGGCAACCTCTGATTCTGAAGGGGCTGTATATTCTCCAGCTGCTTCGACGAAACATGCGGGCGCATTCCGACAGCTAATTGAAGGTATCTTACAGTAGTATATTTTAATGTTCTAAGAGAATTTACAATGGAAGTTTAAAAGGTTAGAACAGCCTGAGAAACATGTACGAGTTGGTTTCACGTAAAAACAAAGTCTAATAGATGTATGTGATGACCCTTAACTCTTAATGTTCATGTACGTATTTGGAAATGAACTGGATTAGGCTTACCAAATTAGTTCATGCATGCTTGTGTATGTGACTTATGTAACCTGTAGATTTCGTACGACTACAAGTTACGCGATTCTCAGGTAAAATCAAGACCGGAAGTAGTATACATGGACAAGAAAATGTTGGCATCAATCACGGTACGAACCAAACGAAGCATTTAGAGGAGGAAGAATCAATGTTGATTCGATCATCATCAACGTCAGGAGAAACCAAAGATCACAAAAACGAGATCCAGTTTGTTTCACGGAAAGGCGGTCACGGTAGGCGTGGCGGAGGAGGTTTCGGAGGTGGCATGGTAGGTCGTCACTCCTCTAAGCATGATAAAAATCATGTAGCTGCTGCATTCTCCCCTTCTCCCCATCGTTCATTCCTTTCATTGATCATCATCATCCTCTGCATCTTCATCGTCGTTTAGCGTAGCTCATTGATCCGAGTTAACGAGCGGATGGCTGATCAATCGGCCATTCAACCGCCACTGTAACTTGAAGTTCTTGCTTAATAGTGGTTCTGGTTTGTATAAAACCACTGTACTAGATATTAATGTTGGTTGTAATATTTGGACCTACAACACGTTTGTGTTCATTCTGAATTCGCATTAAGGTAGCAATTAGCTTTTGTGTTTTTATTTATCATGTTGGGATATGTTTCACATGAATTAATCCATCTCAATCAAGCTTCCATTTCTCAAAGTCGTTTCTGGACCATTTGAGTTTATTGTTAGTGCACTGCACACGCAGCTGATATATATAATCAGCTGGAAGAATGAATCGGTTAGGATTAGAATAAGTATCAGAATATGCACATCATGTTATATTCTTCGAAAATGTTTCAGCATCTATATATGTTTTCGTATAGAAGCACCTGCCCGGGAGACGCACCACAGCATCGAAGTCCGAGGGCTCATGTTATGATATGCGCCATTCTGGAGAAGAAAGACAGGCACCTTGACGCCTCCAACGGCTTGGCGTCAAGTTACCCATTGAAATGGCAGTATCACCAAGGCTACCATATCTTGCGATAACATGCTATAATAATCATATAAATCAAACAAGATCAGATCTAAGAGCATATAATAGATACGAGCTATAAACACTATCTGCGTAGGCCAAAGCACTTCCAAAAACTTTATCATAACCGTACAAACAGGGCCTAAATCTTTAGAAACTAACAGTACGTGCAGACAGCGAATTACTCGATCAGAACATGCTGATGCCAAATTATTAGCACTATTGTTGAACTGTTAACCACAACATGATTCATCTAATCCCGTCCTAAAATCATGTCCGTAATAAACACAGCACAGATATTGCATTACCACCATCCCATGTGCACTGATATGTCAAGTGGGATTGGCTCTCTTCTACTCATCGTGAGGTCGGAGAATCGATAACTGAAAATATGAAACAATCTCTCAAACAAAAATAGAAATAAAATCTACTCACATCACTTATCTTTGCACTCCTCCTCGACGGATTACCTGATATGTTTCTTTCATGATATATCCTTGAAATGAACCAAGAGCAACAATGCTGGCCTATTAACCACAGAAATGGACCAGCCAGCTCATCAACATGTTCCAGCACTGTATCATGCAAGATTCAGATCAAATCCGAACTCATCTTTTTGTGGTCCAAGCAACATATGAATTCATGTCGTTTTGGACGATTGCTGACAATGTCTACTGCCTGAAATCAGAAAACAGTAATCTTGTCGCGGTGTGATTTGTGCTATGAATCTGGAAACAAGGACGTGACAATAAAAGAGCACGGAAAATATTAAATCATTCGGCAGATGCTGAGAAAAAGATGTAAAGATCTATGGACGAAACAATGACTCAGGTTCCGAAACCGAAGTCTGATGATCAAAACTCAGTAGATTCACACAGTACGAATCGGTTCCAAGAAGGGATCAAGGGATGCATCGGTAACGCTGGTTATATGTTATCACATTGTTGTTACAGGATTTAATTTGCAGCAACAAAATTAAATGTAACACCTGGATTGTTGTTGTTGCTGCTGCTACAGCAAGAAACTGAGTTGATGCAGTGCAGCAAACTACAGCCTGCCAACAGAGAACATGCAGCAAATTTAGCAAATTTAGTTTCCCGAACGAAATTCAGTCACCAAAGGTACTCATTTACCGCTTTGGTCATATAACAGGAACTAAACCAGGAAATGAGATGACTCAAACTCCGAGGATGTGACGGCTCCTTGGATCCAACTGGTCTTTTATCCGGTGACGTAAATTTATCTGAAACATAAGACCTTGCACACTGGCCCATGTATTTCGAGAGTTTACTCAGTTAGCATACACATC
>JAOVYX010016909.1:0-23441 GCA_035668315.1 Drosera spatulata | reverse complement strand
GGGTTTTAATATACTGTCAAGCGACAGCTACACATGTGCTAGGGTCTTAGCAAGTGCAGTCTTGTCGCTGACAGTACTCGGGGTCTACTGAGCGATTCCTTGCTCACGGGTTTCCTTTTGTCTTTGGTGTTGTTTTCTCCATGGTTAGATACTGATGGAGATGGAAAAGCTTCAGAGTAGGCGTGAGCCAATGATGGGTCCCTCCTGTTACTATGATGAGAATCTTGTTCTGTAATAATTGAACCTTAGGGTCAGACAATGGGAATTGTAATAATTAACTTCTCGTATCTTGTACTGTTTGGATGTAGACTTGGATTATTGTATGATAACTGTGTTTGAATAGTGTTGTTTGGTGGTTGTATCGTATACTATGGAGATCGAGATTATGTAATAATAATTAGTTGATGCTTCCTCTTTACAATTATTACCTTGTTATGGATAGCTATCTGTGACGACAGTGACGTCACGTACCTATAAACAATAAAAATATCGTGACGTTACACAACCATTCACCTTGCATATGTTGTATCATAGTTATATGAGTGTTTCGAATTCTCTTATGAAGCATACCATGTAATAAAGCATCCCTAATTAAGCACCCTACACACTGCTATTGTAGAGCAGTAGTGTAAACAAAGTCTAAAATGATTTATTGTCACAAAACCATGATTAGAACATAGGTGAAATCATTGTCCAAGTTTGACTTGTGAAGATAAATTCATGGGAGTTGCACTTTTTTTCTTTTTTTGTTAAAATAATAATATTTGTTTCTTTACAACTTTAATACAGTATAAGGTTTTTGACTTCCAGAACCGTACCAAACGTTCAAATAAGCCCTCATAGATATTAGTAACAATAATATATACAATCCTAAAATATTATACTCCCTCGTTCCATTCAAATTACAACATTGCTTTGTCATTGTATTATTCAACACACATTTTGAGGTGTTTTGTTATTCGTTTTAATGACGTAAAAAAATTACGTTACTGATTCAAGATTAAAATACATAACTTAAATTATCATTAATATTTTATGATAATTTTATATAAAACGATATGATTAATTCATGATTTATAATATAAATAATTTTATTAAAAACGTTATAATTTCAATGAGAAGGGAAGTACCGATAAAGTGGCCACCTGCATCATTCAATCTTTACGCAAGGACAAAAGGTTGGGGACATGTTCATATATTAGTATAGTTTTCCTCGAAGCACCTCAGTGCATAGTCAGATTATAAATATTTTGAATAATCAATCATAAGCAGAAGAGTGTAATTATTTCTCCTCGTAAAAAAATAAATAAATGTCGATGTGTTAAAAAGTTCAAAAATTCAAGGTCGAGCAAAGATTAGATTAGATGGTTCGAGACACATCATACTCGACGTCCGACTTAATTTCAGACTGGATCGAATTAGTGTGATCATCAAAGACCAATCATTTAACCAAAGATGAAAAACAATTGAACTACAACCAACCTGGATTGATATAGTGGTATTTGACTCAATCTTTTTCTTGAAGGTCTTGAGTTCGAATCTCATACTGGTGGGGATGCTGGACACCTTGTCATCAAAAAAAAAAAAAACAATTGAACTACTCATTGGCATGCAACACAGATATTTTTTAAATTAGTGCTACTACTTTTGTTGTTGCACGACTCTAGACAAGGTTGCACGTGCTCCCCGTTCCCATCTAAATGAAATACTACTAGTAATTTTATATAAAAAATATTATTTTCTTATTTTCAGAAAATATATATAATCTGTATTATTTTTTATGCATGAATATAATCTTATCTTCATATCAAATCACGTCTGATCGTTCCGTAAAATATATTAGGTTAAAATACATAAATTGCACAAACGTTAATATTTCATGATAAATTTATAAAAAAATATATTTAATCGTCATTACACGCGTATCAAATTTTATATTGACTCGCATACAAAATCAACATATTACAATCTTTTCAAAATGAAAGAAATATTAACAATAAAAGATGGACACTTGAAATATCAATCATATAAAATTTATATATTTATATTAAAAAAATGAATAAACGGTGACACCGTTTAAAACGAGAGACGGCAGCTGCTCTGACATGGTGGACCCCACCCTAGCCTGTTGATCTCCAGATTTGCCTCCATCACCTTTTTTTTTTTCGATTTATCGTTTAGAAACGGTGCTCACCTCGTTTTCCTATTTTATTTCATATTATTGTCAAAATTATAAAAAAAAAAATCAATAATATAAACAAAAAATCAATAATAAAAATCAAAATTATTTTATAAAATAAAATATTTTTTATAAAAATAAAATAAAATTGAATACTGCACTCAGATGAATCAGGAATCAGAAATAAGCATTTCTGTATCATCAGTCAGTGAAACGAAAACATAAAACAGAAATCAACAATGATACCAAACAGATCCTTATATATTTATTAAGATATCCTATGTGACGATACGAGTTACTCCGCCAGTATATCATTAATCAAATTATTGAAATCTTGATGTTCATAAGTGTATTATACCGTTAACAAAATGCACAAGCGGTGACCACAACAAACGTATCTTTGAAGGAAAAAGGAAAACCACCGGTGAATCAACTGAATACTCTTGACTGCTTTATGTGGAATTCGGAACTACAAATGCCAACCGGCATTCTTACTGTGTATACCGGGAAAAAAAAAAGGAAGAAGAATAAGTACTACACCTGATAAACTTTGTTTTACTATATAACAACGTTGGGACGAATTAGATAACATCTACAGTATGTGTTTTGTTTCAATAACATAAAATATTACCATAAAAAATGACGGTCTGCGAATCGTATGATTGCGCTAATAAGCATTGAGACGTCAAACAGCCTCGAGCCGACAATAGTCTGCCTTCAAGGAAAAAACTAGAATTCATACAAAATAACAATACGTTAAATCTTACATGGAGAGAAGTTCAATGAGTCTACTAACTGTTACGAATTCGATTCGAATATAATTTGAAAATTTGGTGGATCCGAATATCACAATCAAATAACGATCGATACGAACAAGAAATAAAATAACAATACACAAGATTTAATGTGGGAAAAACCTCATCACCGGGAGAAAAACCCCACAAGAAATAACCCACTAATCGAATACATGAATACAAACGATCGTCTCTCAATCTTTCAATCTCTCTTATGTGACACTCAAACCCCGAAGAAAACCTTTCACAATCTCTGTGACAATCCTCTTGAGATCGATATATAATTTAATCTAATACAGAGATATTTATAGACTCATAAATAAGAAGATATAAACACAATCTCGGATCAAATTGAATCGATCTCGCATCGATCCAAAACAATCGTCCCTCTGTCAACAGATCCGTGCTCGAACGTGGCCTAAGCCTGCGCCCCGACGCAATGCAAAAACTCCAGGTTGCCTGATCCATGAATAAGGCCCGTACCTGGGCATGAGAAACACATGCGCCCGAGCATTTCAATGATTTTTTTACGCTCTTGTTTCCGTCGAACTTCTTTGTCCTTCTTACTTCTTCATGACGATTTTAACAACATTTACTGATGAAAGCAAAAGTTAATTAACTTCCACTACTCTACTACTACATCCGTTTCAATTTTAATTATAACGATTTGATCCGATATCAAATTTTATGTGTGTGTTGAATTTATTTGGAATTTATTTAAGAAAAAAATATTTTTTAAAAGATAGTGAGGTGTAAGTACCACTGTAAATGAGCCGAGTCAAGTCGAGTCAGGTATGATTTGACCTCGGCTCATTCAAAATTTTGTTAGGCTTGAGTTTCGATTTAAACTTGATCCGAGACTAATCGAGTCGAATCTGTCAAGCTTGTTTCATAAATATCAAGGCTCGAACTCGACTCGACTCGGCTCATATACTCATTCGAGCCTAGTCAAACCAAGTCGAGTTTGAGTTGAGCCAAGTCTTCTATGGACAAAATTTCAATATCTTTACAATATAAGTTTACAAATCATTATCGAAATTGAAATCACTATCTAAAAACTTAGATTAATAAAATTGACTCATAAATAATATGTCAATTGACCTTAAATTAAGAAAATCCTTTTATTTGGGCACACGATCACCTAATCATAGTTATATATATCGAAAAAAAGGAGGTAAAGTGTCTTTACGTATCTTAATTAAAGATACTTTTAAAAATATGATAATCCTTGTTGTTTATCATCAACTATGCACATGGATATTGTCCCCTACACGTTTACATCGTGTTTGCAAAATTTGATAGTCATCGGTTACACGTACGTTTGGGAATGATATAACTTACTATTTTAAACCGTTCATTCTAATGATTTCTAATTTTAAAGATTAAAATATTAGAATGATTTCAATTTTTGTTAACATGTTTTATTGGAATAGATGATCACATTTAAAGGTCGAATTGTTGAGAAACGATGTACATCTTCGTGTTTGTGTCTTTAGCCATCTTAGTTAAAGACAAGTTACCTCCTTCAACCCATATATGTATATTTATATGATAGTATTTAGAAAAAATATAAACATAAACAAATAAGATATTAGAGTTTTACATAACTCTTGAATATTATGTATATATTAATAAAAAATAAATTATATATGTGTGCTTATGAATATAGCCTTAAACAAACTATATTCGAGCCGACTCAATGAGCTTATAAATGAACTGGTTTGTAAACCTATCAAGTCAAATCATAAGTGATTGAAGTTAAGCTCATTTAATTTCACGAGTTTAAAATTAAGCTCAAATTTGACTCACGAATTTAATGAATGATACTCAAATCGAATTTTTATCGAGCCATGTTTGACTCTTTTACGAACTGATTCTACTTATTTATAACCCCAGATATAAATGAAATTTAAAAAAAAAGAATAAAAAATGGAGGAAAAAAATGATTGAATAGTTTGATTATATTAATATAAATTTATTATCAAATAAAATAAAAATAAAAATTTTATATTTATATTAGAATCTACAAAAAAAAAATATTACAATTAAAATGAGATGGAAGAAATAACAAACAGATGTCTCATCTTTTCATGCAACGTTTGGATAGACAGAATGCAGGGTGAACTTAGGTTCGAAACTCTGGCTTTTCCAAGTAAACTACCATGTTTACAAACAACAAGACATGCAAAAACTCACACAACTCCGGCGGCATAAGCGAAAACAATCAATCTCAATTTGCAAATCACAACTAGTGCCAGTACAACGCAAATTTATCTTAGATCACTTTGATCAATTCCATGGGTGCAGTGCAACATAATTTCAACAAGCAAAATAACACAATACAAATCCAGTTCTACCATGGAAAAAAACAGGAGAAAAAGACCTTTCCCAATACCATATCTTAGAACTGATTAAATAAACCAGTATCATAAAACGACCAAATAACGTTATCAGGTCTGAACTTCAGAAGGACGTAAATATATAAGGAACAAGATACTCGGAGCTCAGTACTTCACTCTTCAGCAGCACTGGCCGCACTAAGATCCACGCTCAGGTCTACAGCCTGCACAAACATGAATGCCCTTCATTACATAGCCAAAGATAGACCACACAAAATTAAAACAAGATCACGAATCACACGAGAAGGTTATTTGACGCATCAAGAACATAAGTCTTGAGTGCAGACTAGGGCCGATAAGATACATATTTATATTTGCACTGGTACTTAAACAGGATACCAGGACCCCTGACCTAGGTCTACTCCGGGACTAATCAGTTGTTCATCGAACTGTAAATCCTACCTTCCCTCTTCATGGATATTCTTAAATTTCACACAGGGTGATCCCAATGATTGAATAGCTGATGAATTGTGAGCTTTACAGTATAAGCACTTAGAGCACTGCATGCATAAGCACTTAGAGCCCCTATCACGAACCACCGAAACTGTGGGGCAGAGCAATTAGCCATTGGTGTAAATGCTTGAATACTTGGAGCAATAATCTAGTCTAGACACTATATTAACTACCTATTCATGCAGCTACAAGCAAAGTAGATAAATATGACATGGAGAGAAACAAAACAGAATTTTCCTGAGCGAAAAAATTCAGCGAGACCTACGAAAAAATTTTGCAGCCAATTTTTTATGACTTCAGGGGATTAATGCAGACTGTGCATCCAATCAAATAATTCAAAACGTACATTGTATGTTTCATTAATGATTAGTTGATCCGTAGAATAAAAATAGAAGAGCACATTCAACTTGAAAAGGAAATAGCTCTTACCTTTCCAGTAATCATTGTATACATGTTTAGAACATCAGTCACAGTTGATTCAAAGTGTGTTGTGGCATCATAACTCTGTAGAAAATAAAATAAACTTAGCCTTGGCAGATCGTTGGTGGTTGGTTAGACATTCTTTTACATAACTCACCGTTGATATAAAACAATTGTCGAGAGAGGGTTCATTGACCGGTATATATCTATCATACGTGTCAAAGAAGATCTCATCTGCTGGGCCAAGAAGGTCGATTCCTGGCTTCAGCTCACTTTGAGGATTGTCCGTCTCTGCCTCGGTGGAAACAAAAGCAATGAACTTGCCTTTGGGGGCAACATTGTGAGTATATGAACAACAGAAGACATACCTGCAATCAATGATTAAATGAAAAAGAATCAATAAGCAAATATGGTACTTCATTTGGAGAAAAAGAAAACAAGAATGCATAATATAACACAATGCAAAAGTTAAATATTAAAAGGTTAATCTAAAAGACCCGACAATCCCTCCAACAAAGAAGGCTTCTGACTTGGACACGTTGACTTCTAAACAAAGAAGTTTCAAGTCCATAAAATTTTCAGAGACAGTTTTTATTGGCACTGGTGGAGAGAAACGTAGATGTTCTTATACTAGGAAAGCAAAATTGAGAGGTTTTAATCACTGCAGAACAGTAGGTGCCAAGAGAACTATCTATTTATAGAATCCAGTCGAAGTCTTTGTGATGCGGTTATTTTGTTTATATAAGAATTGAAACGATGATTATTGAAGTCTTTATTTAATATTACCATTCACTCCCTCTATGTCATCCAGATTCCAGTTCCAGGGTAAGGAGTAAGAAAAGCAATTCGTGAAATAACCAAATGGGAGAAACACATTAATTCCTTATAACTGCAAAAACAGGATTTTGCATTCCTTCAATGAAGAACGAGAACTTACATATCTGACTTACGACCCAGCTGCTTTTGAGGCAGGATGATTTGCACAGAGTGGGAATCATTGGTGTTTGGAATGGGATGACTCATGATGCAGACAGCCCTCGCTACCTTTCCCACTTTCCTTACCTGCCCAAACAGCTAAAAGTTATTGAGAACATGAATTACACCCATATATAGAGCCGAAAGCATGACATGAAGAATTAGCTCACAACAGCATAAAAGAAACCCCATCTGGGATGGATAATCCCACCTATTTACAGGATATCTACTGGATTAAAATAAGTCCTCTACAATCAATACATAGACTATGAAGAAGCTTGAAATTCTTATGCAAGTTATACATACAGTCACAAAACAGTTTCAAGAACCGGAGATCGAATTGTTCAAAATATGGAATGAAAATAACCTTGTTAGTTAAGTAGGAAGGGTCACAGACAACTTTCTTGCACTTGGCAGTTTCACCTTCTGATGTCACACCGATAACTTTACCTTCTTCATCAAATTCCACCTGAACTCACAAAATCCACGGAGTACTCAATCTAATGAGTAAAGGAGCAACCATGAGACTGTCACCGAGTACTGAATTGAAAACATTAATATGGGCAATACCTTGCATTCGGGTTTGTTCAACATGTATGTTCCCCCATAAACAGCACTAAGACGAGCAAAAGCCTGAAAGAAGTATCGCAACAGAAACCTAGTATGAATGAGCCCTTAACGATAGGATATCCTATACGAAAAGAAGCAACTGAAAGAAAGTTCCAAAGAGAAACTGTATAAAAGGAGGGTGAAAACAGAATTTAAAAAGAACCTGGGGCAGTTCTCCTAATCCATACAACGGATAAATATATGGTGATCCCCCTTGAAACCTTGCAAGAGATTCTGCATACAGCTGTCATCATACATGACTAACAAGGTCAATCAATAGTCCTCTCATGAAGATGGTATGAAAATCGTAAACGAGGAGAAAAAGAAGAAGAAGAAGAGGCTCTTTAATAACATTACCTTCATTCTCTTCACAGTATCCAAGGCAGGTTCATTCAGGTACCTATCATCTGTATGAAGTGCCAATGAATGACCAATGAAGTCCACCGTATTATCATCAAGACCATATTTCCTGCAAGAAACCAGCATAGAAAAAGTTGGTAGAGTAAGGTCAAGCATCAGGAAAACAATTACAGAAGCAGCCAAATCACATTTCCTTGACATAATGATGTAACAAGCATGTTGAGCTACCGAGACAAAGAACAATAGTTAAAGCAGAGCATGGAATAAAACAAAAAAGTGAAGTTGTCATTGTTATGGCAAACTGGGTCATATTGATTGTAGCTCACTAGCTGAAAAAACTAACACAAATGGAGTATACTGTTCATGGAGCAGTAAATATCAGGAGCTTACGCGATCAACTCTTTTGTAGTAACTCTTGTTAGATCCATCCCCTCGTGGGTTTTGGGATTATTCTCATCATAGTCTTGAACATAAATGAAGAACTTGCGTGCACGGCGTTTTTCGAACAGTCCCATAAGGGGAGATTTCAGAGCCTCCATGTCTGTTGCAGGAACCTTGTGAATCTGTCACGGGAATTCATTCGAGCATGAGAGATGAGCATCCTCAATTTATGGATCAATCAAAGGAAACTTCCAGTGAGTAGCACAGAACACATACTTTTCCTTTGTTGTAGACATAGCTGCCATCAACAGCTTTAAAGTAGAGGTACTTTGTAACGTCCGTATGAATGAGGACACGGACCAAAGTACCATTTGCCATCATAAACTGACATGTTGAACAGAAGATAAGGGATCAACATAAGAACGATGAAAATCATTGGAGCAATTTCACAGGGAAGAGGGCTCCTAAATCAAATAATAGCAAAAAACCTTTGGCATCATATCCACATTGTAATCTCTGCTAGCACCTAAATGAGCTGGAGGTTGATCATTTCCCCTAAACCGCTTCCACAACTGCAATACACCAAATTCACCAATCACAATATTGGCAACAACATAAAACTGTTGAAAAAAATCAGCTAGGTAAAGAAAAGAACCTGATTAAGATTCAGCGAAGTGGACTCTCCTCCATAATAATCATTACGATCCATGTGGAGAACCTGTATAACAAGCGTAATATCAGAAATAAGCTGAAAGATGCAAATGAAGAGAAGCAACAGTGGAGAAGGGCATCACTCATCACTGACACATATGCTACTCATAGAATCAATTGGGTAGCTAATACTGCAGGATTATATTCAACAAACAGTACCTCTGTCTTACATTCATACAACTCCAAATGTTTTGGGTGGAAACAATAGTTGTATCAGATAGTATGGTGGCAGGACAAATGCTTAGTAGGCCGAAAGGGACAAGTGAACTACGAGAGAGATCACTTGCACAGTAGGAAACGAAGCAGAGTGATCCCAAAGAAACTAGGAATCAAGTTATGAGCGATGATTGCTGCAATTCTTTACGATGAATGTCTTCCACCATACAGAAAGAATATGATTCACGCATAGCCAACTCCACCTAGCTGGACTTCAAGATCATGATGATGATTACAAACTTTCCACTTGACTGCTGTCGAGTGATGATCCACCGTCTAGATACGACTACGCACTCACAACCAACAATTTGGATTCAAAAACACCTATCATCATTTCAAACTCCGCTAAACCCAATCATTTCTCCTTCATCCTCCGAATTCCGCAAAGACACGCACTTCCAAGTTCACTAGATTGGTCCAATCGATCCATCACCAACCATAGAACAACACAATCATCGACATAAGTGGACCCTCAAAACTCCGGATCACAATCATCACGAATCATCATCATCACATACAACAACAAGAAGCCGCAATCAACCAATCACCCAAAATCACGACCAACATCATTCAAAACCTAATCACCAACACATGTCATCACATCTCCGATCGAGCACAGATCCACATAATAAACAACGAATCATTCAAAGCATACAAATCCATCTAAAAATCACAAGAAATGGAGATGGGACTCAGGACCTTGATGCCGTCGACGGAGAGGAGGCCGCTGAGGATGCATTCCTTGAGACCCGTGCCCAGGACTATGACGTCATACTCTTCATCCATCGTCGATTCTGAATCGGATCCGCGGAGATCGGAGATGAGGAGAGGAAGATAGATGAAGAAAGGCGACGATGTTTTCTAGGGCTCGAGTGAGATGAATGTGAAAGGATTGAAGTGGTGAATCGATGAGAGGAGGGGGATGCTTTTCCGGTGATTAATGAATGATTTTACGAGTATGTGAACAGAAGTCAGGTGGTTTAAAATTCAATGTGTTTGGTTGGGGATGACGATTATATTAGACTAAAACTTACGAACGGATTAAGATTGAAGAGTAACGAAATTGAGGTGATCACCTATAGTTTATGATTATTACAGTCAATTTTCCAAATTATATGCATGTAATGCAGATCATGTTTATTAAGTTTAAGATGAATTACATGTTGTTTGTGAGAGTATATAATACTTCTTTCATTTCGAATTAAATTAAACGTTTTGTTTTGATACGAAAATTTATATAAGTATTAAATTTGATTAGTATATTATCTGTTTTTTATGTTGATGGAGATTAATGTGAGAGAATGTGAAAAAAATTAATGAAAAATGATGAGATAATATGTTTAATTTGATTTCAAATAATAAAAAGTATTGCATATATTTTAAAACGTAAAAAAAATATTACATACTTACATTTAATATAGGACGGAGGAGTAACAAAAACCAATTGTTTACTAGTAAGACAAAAAAAAATATTGATACTACCTTCGTCCCATAATTATTATAATATTTTTCTCTCATTGTATTATTCAACACGTAATTTGAGAAGGTTCGTTATTCATCTAAACGACATGATTTAATTTTTATATTGGTACATGATTATAGCACATAATGTTTATTATTTTTAACGTTTCACGATATTTTCTCGAAAAATAACGTTTGATTGTTCCGTAATACTGATCAAAACTTCGATCGTCATACATGTTCGATCAAAAAATTATAATCTTTTCAAGATGGAGGATGTATAACATTTCCAAAAGATTGTAGAACATATATTTAATCAAACTTATCAATTGATAGCCTATATACTGTTTTAAGTTTTTTTTTTTTTACCATGATAACGACTATGATCATAAAATGTGATCAACATATATAAATGTTTTGGAAAAAAAATATGTGTCATGATATAGGTGTGTCTAGTGAAAAATGATTGATTGAGATTAAATAATAAAAAACCAATAATTAAAATTAAAAAAATATAAATATTTTAATCTTAATTTTTGATTTATATTATTTTAATCTTAATATTTAATTTGTTATTAGATATCTATATCTAGCACATACTCCTTGTATCCTGATTTTTTCTATTAAAGTTATAAACATCATGTTTATAATCAACGTTTATGATTTTCCTTCAGGGACTAACCAGGTTCTTCCTCAATGATTCATCAATTCCATTCCATTCCATCCCGCTGCCAGCATATTCCCACTCCCGATCACACTATTTCCTCTTCCGCACTCTCCTCTCCATTCCCCGCAGAATTCCTCTTTCCCCTTCACCATTCCCTCACCGCATTCTGATCCAACCTTTCCACTCCAATTTTCCAGACCGACGATCGCTGATTTCTCACTCCGATTCCGGCGCTGCCGTGTGGAAATCATACGGTGTGGTTTACTCTACTGTGTGGAGTGATCGTGATGATTGTAACGTATTAGAGGTGATTAGGGCGAAGATTTGTTCATTATGATGCTAAATGTTTGTAAGGTTTCTGCGTGTACTGAGTTGTGATTAGGGTTTGAGGAATCGATCATTGTCAGGTTAATTTTTTTGTCAGTGTTTCGTGATTATAGTTTGGGGCTTTCGGTGTAATCGATTTTAGGGTTTTTCTCCGGTTTGTGGATTCTGCGTAGTGATTCAGAAGGCGAGGAGAAGGGCTGCAGTTACCTCTGAATAGTATCTGCTGCTTGGTGATGTTCTAGTGTTGATGAACATGGAAGAGGAGAAGGGGAACGTGGTTTCGGGGGCTGAATTGGATCCGATGGGTGAAGACGAGAATAGAGATGTAAAGGTGATCGCAATGGAAGTTGATGGGACTGAGATTAAGATAGAAACCGCGAAGGAGTCAGGGTCGGGTGAAGAGAGCGATATTGTATTTGGACGAGAAGGTACGCTTAATGTCGAGGAGCCAGGGGTGTCTACGGTGGAATGTTGGGGTGGGAGTAAACGTAAAGCTAAGGAAGATATCAGAATCTCGAAGAAAGATGATGCGGTGAATGAGAAGAAACTGAACAGACACGAGAGGATCGAGTTAAGCAGGATGTTTCAGAGTGCAGTGAGCTCACACAATTGGATCCTCGCTGATAGTCTGATATTGATTGCTGATCCGCAGGCTCTGAATGATTTCCTATGTATTGCCTTGGACTCAATTTGGTTCCTTTGTACATTGCAAGAGTTGCAAGGTCTAACGGGATTGATTAGGAGGATTATAGCTGATGGGGCTTATGACTTCACCAGAGCGGCTCTAAGGACATCCTTTCTTGCGTCTTGTGTGTCTGCTTGCCAGAGCAGAACGATGGGGTTAGCTGACACCGTAACCATAATGGCTCAGAGGTAGTTTCATCTCCTGGCTGATTCTTTTTTATTTTAGCGAGGA
The DNA here is from genome assembly GCA_035668315.1 of Drosera spatulata. Taxonomy (NCBI): domain Eukaryota; kingdom Viridiplantae; phylum Streptophyta; class Magnoliopsida; order Caryophyllales; family Droseraceae; genus Drosera; species Drosera spatulata. The sequence continues at coordinate 10,573 of JAOVYX010016909.1, read as the reverse complement.
TCTTGTAAGTCATGTAGCGCAAAAGAAGTTCAAATTTTGTTCGGATTTTGAATGTCACCTTATAACTATGAGCTCATATAGGTATACTAAAATTATCCCCCCTTGCTTTCACGGATTAATGAATAAAGACTATTGCGGGTGCAATTTACCGTTAATAATAACTTTCACATTGTTTATTATAATGATGCACCTCCCATACTATCATTCGCCTTTATAAAGAGCCAATTTTCCTGAGATTCCTCGATAAACATTCTTGAGCTTCTCACAATACCAAGACCCACTGGGGACATGAAACGAAATAGAGGATATTGGCGTCGTTATATCCGGGAGGCTTACTGTACTGTTTAAATATAGTTTGTCGTCTTTGTTATTAGATTAGTAGAACCAAATGTCCCCCATCTGTTACTTTTCCTTTTTGTTGTGGGAGAATTCATTTAGTTTATATCAAAATCCCATTTATATTCATGACAAAATTATACGTGTTGATCTAGGCTTCATGGGCGACTACAAGAATGCAATGGCGATGAGGTCTTGAAAGCAGAGGCAAGTGCCAAGGTACAAAAGTTTACGGCGTGGGCATTGAAATGCATAGGATTCCATTCTCGTAGTCATGGGAATAGAGATAGAATACACAACAATTCAGCAGTAGAGATCCGGCTTCAGCTGCAAGCTTTCAAGACCTTTCTTGATCTTGCGGGAAGCAATCTTACTGGGAAGGATTTTACTGAGGCATTTCACGCAGCTTGCTTCCCCCTCACCCTTTTTAGTAGTTCTTTTGATCCTGGCTGGTCATGTGGGACGTCAGCCGGTGTGATACATGGGCTGCTTGGTATTTTGGTTGAGGGTGGTGCGGACAATGTCAATCAGTGTTTCCTCGAAGCTTCACGCATTGGAAGTACAGAGTTGGTTCGCATCTTGTTGCAGGTAGTTTATTCCTCTATCATGTTCCTTCTTGATTTTCTTTCCTCTGAGCACATATTTGAGATCTATTCTCCTTTAGATGCATGTGGCTATTCTCTTTTTCTTGTCTGAGTAGCGTCTTTTTTAATTGTGTTATCTTGTGCAAAGTTTCAGCTACATGGAACTCATAGACTTTTATTTTATTAATGTTTAGCCAGTATATAGTATAAACAGAGTATTTCTGTGCTTCTTGTTGAGATCTCAATGTTTAACCCTAGTTTGTTTGTTCGTTTTTACCCTTGGTTCGTGTTTTCCTGGTTTCAATCATCCATAGTCATTTCTCCTCTATTATTCTCATGTTTGAATGACTATCTCTTTTTTTCCTGGTTTCAATCATCCATAGTCTTTTCTCCTCTATTATTCTCATGTTTGAATGACTATCTCTTTTGGATGGATGTTCCATTTCAGGGCTTATTTGTGTAGGTTTATTGAGAGCAAATCCAACCATTAGCTATATTTAGTGTCATATCTATATTTTGAAACCTAATAAAAAAAAACAGTGCTTCAACCATGAATTAAAAATGATACGAAAATAAAACTGAGCTATATTTTGTTTTATATTTGGCATCAAAGTTTGTTATATTTATCATTGCCACATCATCAAGAAGACCACTTTTTGATGTTCTAACATTCAAAAAGATTATAAAACTACCAACTTTTGTGAATAATTAGATAAAAATATACTTGAAAGAATTAATCAAGCATGGAGAAAAAATTTTTAAGTGTAGAAATAGTTGGATATAAGGTTGAGAAGTTTATAACGAGTTAAGAGCTTAAATTGCGTTCGATAAATCAATTAAGATATGATTTTGGGATTTTGTTTTTTTAAATGGACCATTTGGGTGTAGAATGGAACTACACATTGGAGCCACAGTTCTAATATTGATGTCAAGAGCACTTTTTGATTTCAAATTATAACAATAGGTTTACTTATTTTAACATCAAAGTTGGACTTGCTCTAAAAGTGCTCATAAATCCTTCTGATGTTAATTGAATGTTCTGTAAAGTGCTTAGGAAGTTTATTTAGGACTTCCACTGTTTACTTTCATAAGCTTCAACGTGGAGCTTATGATGTATGGCTTATTGTTAAACCTAATACATCCACAAGCAAAAAAGAATATGCAGTAACGGACACTTTCTTTATAGAAGAAGAAAATCAGTTTGTTAATCTCTTTGCCTCTGGAAATTACCTACCTCTGCAGATTACTTTAGTTTCTTTCTGTGTGTCCATTCAAGGTTTTGCATGTGACTTTCTGCAAACCTAGCGAATATAAAGCATAGCGCAAAAATCATTTTTGCGATTTCTTTTTTAAAGAAAAATAATAATTTTCAGATTTTAAATTCAATGTTCGTTTCCTCGAGCTTTAATTCATTTCATTGCAAATTTTCTGCTTTGCTGACCACTTTCATGGAGCATACTAGTAGTCAACTGACTTAAGCTGAGATTCTTCTCAAACTTTGCCTTGTTTTCTTTCTTTGTGTGGTCGGATTTGGATATGAGGTATAGAGACATATGTGGAACCTTGATGGTTCAATGATTCTATGGAGTTTAGTGACAAGTATCTAAGAACAGGATTTTTTTCTTCAAGTGATGTGACCGGTAAATTTGTGATTGCTTTTTCCAGATAGCTCAGAGGAACAGCTTGGATATTGATGTGGATCTTGCTCTAGGATTTGCTTCACATTATGGCAAAATAAGTACGATGGATTGCCTAGCAGAGGAGGGCCATGCAATGGCCTTTTTAGGACCCTTGATGAGGGCAGCAGATCGAGGTTGCTTGCCGGTGGTCCAATGGTTTGTCAAAAGGGGTTGCCAGGACATGGAACTGTGTCTTGCCCTTACAGCCGCTACTGCAAGCTGCCAAGTTGAGGTTGCTGCCTACCTTCTTCCCCAGGTCCCTCAACACGTCCTAGCTGCTCTCAGCATAGAAATCCTCAAGGCTGCTGGGGAACGAAGTAGCGGCTCGTTGGATGGTGTGGCGTTCCTCCTTCGGTCTGACTTCTTAGGCAACCCGGCTGCCACATATGCCGTTGCAGAGAGCATTGCTCTATCAGAGGATGAGTCAGTCCCATCTGAGTTGAGGGCTTTTCTCGTAGAACATTGGTCGAGGGTAGCTTACTGGGACGGACTCAGACAAGGACGAGAACACTTCATCAACGTGGTGAGGATTTTGAAAAGAGGTGAATCTTCGTTATGCCTTCGAGATCTCCCCCCACCCTTGAGATTGGCTATAGCCTACCTGCCTTTGTATAGAGAGTGCGTCAAGGCAGGTGGCTGCCTGCTTTCCCAGCGGTTGAGGGGACAGCTCGTGGAAGCAGTGAAACGGCTCGGAGGCGGCGTCTTGGATGAGCCGAGCCAGAGTGGAGCTCTATTGGCCATCTTGGAGCATCATCTTCGACCTTTTTTATCACAAGCTTAGCCACGCCATTCTAAGTATCTACTATCTTTCTTATCCTGGATTGCCTCCTCATATCACAAAATAAATATGGCGCAGAGGGTTGTTGAGGGAGGAGCTTGTGGAAGGGTTTATGGAGCTTACCATGATGTTTTTCAATGCTTCGTTCATAATATCCTTGATGAGTACTTTTGAGGCATGTCATTGTATTATACGAAATTGGTGCTGGGAAGAGGGATATATGATGATGATGATGATGATATTGTGCATATGGGTTCATTTCAAGTTCTATATGTATTCAGATCTTCACGGTTTTTGCTTGCTTCTGTTCTTACCTGCTTTATTAGCGCGATTAGTGCAGGTGAATATGTCGAAATCAGGAGCCTTGACTTGTGATGTTTAGCAGATGTTTGCTAATGTAAAAGCGTCGGGCTCTTATTGTGAAGCTTCAGAGCTTAATGCTTTTGTGCCGTGACAGGGTTAAAGGAATCGGAGTCTAGTTGCTCCGATAAGTTCTTGAAGTGCATATCTGATGCGATATTCTGAAGTATTATTATGCTTTCATACGCAATTTTCTGGAAGCTGAACTTTCGATGGGATGAAGATGGGAAAAGAAATGGGGAAGAGCTTAGCCTTTAGAAAACTCCGCGATTCGAATATCCTTCTATATATGGTGAGAACAGAACCATTTAGCTCAATATTTTACTTCCAACATACATTGAAGTACCTTACTTTTATCATGACATCAACCATTATTCGGATATCTAGTTATTCATAGTTCGTGTTATTCAAAGACTGCTTGTTCTGTGTTTTACCAACACAGTTGAGAGATCTGGCAACTCCAGGAGACAGAAAGAGCACTGCAAACGAACCGAAGAGTCACAGTGAACTACTTAGAAGTAGCAGTGGCTGCTTCACGACGAGATCGGATGAGGGAAATGAATTTATCTTTTGGAGGCAGATTGTCGCTGATGACGCTGCAGCTAAGAAGCTCTTCAGCCCACCCACACAGCAACGGGAAGTCCTGTTTATTCATCAGATCTTTTTCCATGATTTCTTGAATCGTCCGCTGCCAAAATGCTAACCCGATTGCCACAATATCAACCATTCCGGTTGTCTCGCCTCCAAAATACTTCTTTCCCTTGAGCTCATTCTCAAGAAACTTGAGGCATTCTTGTGCTTCGGTTCTCGCATTCTCGCCATCTGTTTCTGGCCCGAGAGTTAGATACTTCCGAACAGCAGGCGAACACTGTCAACATAATTCACTGTCTTGTTAATCACACGTAACATATAATTGTGTAAGCGACATTCTTTGTTATCACACCATTCGAAATAGATCTGTTATATTGTCAACATTTGTAAGATTATCTCGAATGGTAGACGAATAACTAGTTTCAACTCTTCACGTCTTTGACAATTAATAACTATAACTTGCAAAGCAACACGGGGGCAAAATTCGTGACTGGTTCTAATAAGAACCATGTACCTTGTCATCGATAAACTTGCACCAAAACCGCACCATGGCGCGCTCATATGGATCAGAAGGCAAGAGTGCCGGTTCCTGCGTCCAAGTCTCGTCGATATACTCCAAGATGACGAGCGACTCGACGACAGGCCTACCATTGTGTATGAGCACAGGCACCTTCTTGTGCACAGGGTTGTACTTCAGTAGCTCAGGGCTCTTGTTGTTCTTGAGATCATGCTCCTCTAAGTATTGATATTTGATGCCCTTTAACTGGAGGGCAATCTCAACTTTTTGACTGTACGGGCTCGACCAGAACCCGATCAGCTTCACTTCTTCTTCCTTGGTCGATGCCATTGATTCTGATATCTTTCAGTAGTTTGGTTTGTTTTCAGTGGTTTGAACTTTGATATGGTATGATCAAGTTTGAAGTGAAATGAAATTGAAGAGCAAGCTATTTATAGGGGGCATAGAGATAGGTTTGATGCATCGGCTTAACTAATGTTCCCTAATGATAAGAGGTTTCTTATTCATAAATTCAAGTCTTGATGGAAAAGATCGGACTAGGACCCGCTGTTCATTTTTCTTTAGCTTATTGTCCAATTAAGCTGACAACAATAAATTAACAAATTCACATAATTATGTGGAGAGTAAATATCCAACCCCACATGAAATATGCATATCGCTATCATTTTTTTCATCTTAATTTAATTATAAAATTATACAGTAATTATATTATTTATTATGTTTTCAATGTCTTTTTTTTTTTTCAATTAAAGATATGATATGAGTTTTTTTTACCCAGAGTCATAATTACTAACTTATATTATGTTTAATGTTTCACGATGAATTTATAAAAGATATCGTTAGATCGTCCTGCGGATCATTCATAACATCGTCAACTTTATGACTTATGTAGTCAAACGTTGTAACTAAATTGAAAAAAAAAGGAGTACAATATATGTTTATATTATATTTTCTCTGTCCCAACAAAATTGTAATACTTATCAAATTGAATCATCACAACTAAATTACAATCTTATTCTATTTAAAAATTTTTTTCTATAAAAATAACAAAACACCCTTATTATATATGTTGTATCACATCAAATCATCATATCATTTTTTCTTCTTCTTTTTTTTCTCACTTCTCTCACTCATAAAAATCAAAAGATAATTTAATCTTTACATCAAAAAATAACACACATATAAATTATCGTATTAAATCGCATAATTATAATTTTATTAACACAAAAATAATAAATATTATTCTTCTGATATCTTTATGAGATATCCAACTCATCTGTAACGGGAAAAAAAAAAAAAAACCGATTTAGCTCTGAGCCTACACTTTTGACAATAGAGCTGACAAACACGACATAGAAAAATGACACTCCAAAGTCGAAAGGTGACGGGCGCAATGACTTCAGCAAACTCCAGTTGTCAATCTGATAACATTGGAATATCTCGTTACGCTCCCCACGCCCCACTAGTAACCAACGTCGATATCTTTCTATATTGCTTAGAAAAATGTGAGTAAACCTAGTGGTTTAATTGGTCGATTCTTTCGAGTTAGATCTCAAATTTAAGTTGTATCAATTATGTTGGACTAGCTTCATTCCGTTGTGAAAATTTCATAACAAAAACCAATATTGAATTATATAAAAAAGCTTTCATTTTATTGAGGTTATCAACCCATTCCTAAATCATAGTGATAAGTCAATTTGTTGCAAAAATTTTGGACCGAAGAAAATATTATATTTAGTAATTTTTTTTATTTATAAATCATCAAAACAAATTATCGTCCTTTTGTGTTAATATGAGGACCATGACGTATATCCTTTTGTGCTATAACCACATAACACAGAATATTCGTGCAACAGTTCTAAGTAGTCTAGTTCATAGACAAGAAAGCTGGTTTTAATTAAAATAAACGCATTCCATTAAACAAACATGGAAAGCACAACGAGGGCGTCAATTCCAACCAATGAATTAAGGAATAAATATTAGTGCCATTACATGACTTACGAACTTACCAGCCCAAGTTTTCCAGATATGAAACATATGTTAGTTAGCAGCATCTTTAACACAGAATTAATTGTATGAAGGATCGTTGCGAACGAACCCAAGAGTCACTATTAACTACTTAGAAGCAGCAGAGGCGGCTGCGGCAAATTCAAGCCGAGATTGGATGAGGGAACTGAATTTATCTTTCGAAGGCAGATTGTGGCTGATGACGCTGCGGCTAAGAAGCTCATCTGCCCATGCACACAGCAACGGGAAATCCTGTGAACTACTCGCCGGCTCCTTCTGCATGATCTCTTGAAGTGTCTGCTGCCAAAATGCTACCCCGACTGCCACAATATCGACCATTCCGATTGTCTCGCCTCCGAAATATTTCTTCCCCTTGAGCTCGTTCTCAAGAAACTGGAGACCTTCTTGTGCTTCAGCTCTGGCGCTTTCCACCTCTGTTTCGCTTCCTAGAGTTAGATACTTTCGAACAGCTGGGTAACACTGTGTACATCAGTCAACATAACACCGAGGTTGCTTATCATCATTACAAATCAAAATGTACCTGATTTGTTATACCAAATGACCAATTATTGCAAGGTACTCTCGAAAATGGTGGAGGGAAAGAAACAGTGAAATTATTCTTAACGATCTATTATAGAAACTTAATTCTCACTATCGTTTCTTGTGGTTTTGTGACTATTATGAAATTATAATCAGCCAGTATAATTTATCATTATCGGTCATAAACATCTATAAACATTTTCTAGCTGCTTAGCCAAACAGTCCCTGAGTCATGATTCAATAAACATTAGAACCTCGTACGTACCTTGTCATCAATAAACTTGGACCAAAACCGCGCCAAGGCACGCTCATACGGATCAGAGGGCAAGAGTGCCGGTTCCTGCGTCCAAGTCTCATCGATATACTCCAAGATGACGAGCGACTCGGCAATCGGCCTGCCACTGTGTATGAGCACAGGCGCCTTCTTGTGCACAGGGTTGTACTTGAGGAGCTCAGGGCTCTTGTTGTTCTTGACATCATGCTGTTCGAGGAATTCATACTTGATGCCCTTTAGCTGGAGGGCAATCTCGACCTTTCGACTAGCCATGCCCGGCAAATACCCGATCAGCTTCACTTCTTCTTCCTTGATCGATGCCATTGATGTGAATAGCTTTGATCAACTCTATTTGGTTCAGAGTGGTTTGGTATATGCTATGATAGTTTTGAAATGAATGCGGAACGAAAAGCATGCTCTTTGTGGACCATGGAAATAAGTTTGGTACATCGGCCAACGTGAATGATAAAAGAGTACTGTTCTTATTCATAAGTTTGAGTGTCTATGAAAACGATTTTTTTGTAATTGTTGGATTTGTTTGCATAGCTTTGATAATGTAGGATAAAGAAGTGCTTTGAATAAGCTGACAAACTGGACTATAGAAAAAGATCCAAAAAAGCAGAAAGGTGACTGCTGCAATGACTTCAGCATATTCCTGTGGTCAAACTGATAACATCGGAATATCTCGTTGCCCTCCCCACCAATAACGTTTTGTACATTATCCATATGTTTCTATGTCGCTTAGAAAAGGTATCTACAAACCACTTCTTTCGTTCCATTCAAATTATAACGGTTTGATCCAACATGATAATTTATATATGTATTAAAATTAATAAAAAATAACAACTCTTATACTTGCAAGTGTGTGAGATAAAAAAATGAAAAAAAAAATGATGATAAGTGAGTTAATGTGATGTAGAATAAGAAGTATTTTGATATTTTTGTGTGAAAAAAATTATTAAATTTGAAATGATTTTAATCTGAATGAGACATCCCAACAAAAAAAAATATTACAATTTGAATAGGATAAGAAAATTATATACTACTACTTAGAGTGACAAGGAGATAGATTCCTTTTATCCTTTTAAGTACGATCTCGAAATTAGACTGTAGATGAATATTAGCAATGATGTCCATGGTCGGTGGTAGTAAAGCATGGATTTATAAAATGTTCATGATCTCTGAATTTTATTACAATCTACTGAATAAGGATTGGACTGGGATCCCCTGGAGTCCAAAACGACAGCTGTGATGCTGTGATGCTGTTATGCAATCTAGGCCGTTGGGAGGACTTTGAACTACAGGCGATCCGTCTCCATAAGGATTTCACTCATGTCCCCTCGTCTGGAGTTATTTGAGACCGGAGAGTGAATAGTTGCAAGTGCTCAAGCATGACATACGTAGTTAGGAATCTCGGAAGTTCGGAATCCAGCAACACGAAGGGGAAGATACATGGTCACAACAGAAGGCAGACTCTAGCTTAGTTGGAGATGGTTTAGTCTCGAAGGCTGTGGATACCTACGCATTCATATCTATGCACCACGATGACACCAACGACAACACCCATGGAGAGGAGAAAATTAAACTACAGTAGGACAGCTTAACCTTCAGGGGCTCCAATTTAAAATGCTACTAAGCGGTCTAAGCTAACCGCGGGCTACAATGACCACGTCGGACTTCCGTGACCAAACTCCAGAAACACATTATTTCCCAGGGGCAGTTACGACTTTCTTCGGGTACGAGCGATCGCTACATATCCTGGATTCATATATCCTACAGAACTCGATCAGCAGAATGCCAAAAGCAAATTAAACGTAGTACCTGATGCAAAGAAGAGAACTTTAGTACAACAGACCAACCAACTGCTGCTCTAGCAACGAGATTCCACACGAACTTTCCAGGTAAACATTTTTCCAAAGCGTATCATTAGGAAACTGGCTACTGTTTTCCTTTGTGCAATAACCAAACATCACAACATGAATGCAACCGATACAGATATAACAAACCAAGAGATAGATGCAGCATAGTTGTTCTTTTATTTCGTTTTCAACAATAGGGGAAAGCTGATGCCATGAGACGGGTTTTGTGGGTGCAGGAGGATTGCACCACCAAAAGTTCCTGATCTACACGGTGAGAAAGCATGACCAACACAAGTCGTAAGGTAGTGCAAAGAAGTCAGGCACGAAGTACTGCATGTTGCTTCAACCACGAATGTATGGATTGTAAGTAGATTTCAGAACCTGACAAGTATTTGCTTATGATAATCATTCATCGAAATATTCCTGTAACAGCACTAACTCCTAAGTAGTAGTCTAGTTAATAAACATAAAGGATGCTGGGAGAATGAAGAAGCATTCCATGAAACAAACCAAACATGGAAAGCACAACGAGTGAAAGAGTTTCGTATCTTTGAAGCTGGTAGGGAATAAATCTTACTGTCATTACATGACTTGAGAAATTTGAGAACACCTCACAATTCCTGTGGACTTCCAGATATGAACATATGGTAGCAGCTTCTATGAGACAGCTCACCTGACTAAAGATATCCCACATCTCCCACCAACTAAAGTGATTGATGCTGTAAAGTCACGCGTTCTTCAACTAAGAAACCAACACACAGCTGACCGATTTTGTCTTCATGGGCAACTCCTGTAAAAAACTAAGAGAATTTTAGTCTTTCTGCCCATGGAAATCATGTCATGGGATGAACTAATGCAACTGCACAACAGCATTCTTTCTGAGACAATTTGTTTGACCTAGTATTGAAAGATAGGTGATTTTTGTTTAGCGGGAATGATTTTATAGTCATGTCAAACGAACAGTGCTTCGCCTCAGGACCGAATTCCAAGAATCAAGGAGGACCATTTTGTGAAATCCGTCATAAAACAAGTTCTCAATTAGCCCCCC
>JAOVYX010016908.1:0-23447 GCA_035668315.1 Drosera spatulata | reverse complement strand
GGCCATCCGGACCAGGCGCAGGGAGAAGATGACTGATGATATGGCACCAACCAAACACAAGGGATGAAATTAGAGATTGGTGCTCTCTTGAGTGGGAGCTGATTCACATTTCCATAAACACTCAATTTAATACTCAGATGGAATGAATTGATTTTAACTGTATAGTTCTAAAAATTAATAACATAAACATTGTTTCCTCATTAAAATGGAATCAGATCTTCGGCTGTACAACCATAGACAACAGATAATGTATTTTTTATGGTTGGATTTTATCCAATGATTGAGAATAATTTGAAAAAAGAAAAAAGAAAAAGATGATGGTCACGATAAAAATGAGGATCATCCAATCCAATGATCCATATGCACTACAACATCAACAGCACCATGTGAGGACAATCGACGATCCGACTCCCACTAAAATACTCCATCAAACAAGCTTTGTATGTAGTCCATCTGCTTTAGTTCTTATAATTGATATCTTTTCAAAAGAAATCATACTAATAGTTGTTTTGAGTTACAAATGAATATTTGATGGACCAAAAAAATAAGTTTAGGACATGGGTTTAGTATGGATAAACGGGAAGTGGGATGGTAACCCCGTGACCATGAGAACTTCACCACATACATACTCGGGTTCATGCAACAGGGAAGTTAGGCAAGAAGAATATCTTCATACAAGACATCCATTATTGTCAAATAACATTGTTCCTGTGCTAGCCTAGCTGCTTATAGCCACCAATCAAAGAAAGTCAGAACGAACAAACTAAACCAAAAGGGGAGACACATGAAAGAAGAAAAGTCTAAAATGTGATATAGAAAGGGACGTGAATCAAATCATCCACAGGCAAGCACCATAGTGATGGAATCATTAGACTGGTGCCCATTCAAACCGTCGCATGGACACCGCCTTATTCTCGTCTTTTATACTCAACAACGCTTTAGGCTCCATCCATCTCCACGCTTGGACTTCTTCAGCCTCAGGTATCTCATGATCTCCAGCTCATATGAGCATAACCAGTCCAATCCTGTTCATCATCTGGGAACATAACTCCCCATATAACCCATCTGGTCATCTCCGGGCCTCGGCTGCTGCTGGCGACCAGGGAACTGCGGCGATTGCTCGAAGTTGATCGGATAGCTGGTAACATTAGGATCCATCATTTGGTGCTGAAGCAGCTGAGTGCTTGCTGATGGAGCTGAAACATCAAACCCAGGGCCGGAAAACGGGGTACTTGGGCCGCCAGTGAACTGCTGAACCATGGCTCGGAAGTTGGAAGGGTCGGTTTTCAGAAGCATGGTCGGGGCCTTTCTTGAGGCCTTAGCACGGCGTCTCACTGGCTTTGACACCCGGCCATCGGGGCTGAGCTGTTGACTGCTGGCTGAGGAGCTGGAGCTAGAGGAGAACATGCCCGGAGGCTGCTGCAGGTGGCTCAGGACGTTACTGGATGAGCCAGTGATCATGGTAGTGGAGGCCACTGCGCCATCAGATGACTGCACGGCGGGGAAAGAAGCAGTGGAGGTAGATGACACATGATCGCCGAGGTCAGTTTGGTAAAACTGAAACCAGTCATTTGGACTAGTCATGGAACTGTCAATCGGAAAGATGATCAATTGGTGAAGTAGACAAAGATGCAAACGATTGAGGTTTATATGCAGTTTGAATTAGGGGCCGAAAGAATCCTGGTCAATCGGTCAAATGCTGGAAGGTTGATTATTGGGGAGTGCATAATATTTTTCTCTTAAAAAATCAACAATTTAGGCATCAAAGCAGCAAAGATATAGTAGGACAATATGGCGTTTATATGGTCTTAATCTCAACAGCGTTATGCATGTGAAGAAGTCCTGTTATATCTTGACTACAATAGTTGAGAATAATATTAATAAACTATGAATAAATGCCTCCTAACCCCAAAACCTATGAATAAAAGAAAAAAATAACGATCCAGATAATCCAGTTAATTGGTTTAAAAAGAAAAATATGGACATTATCTTGCTTTTGTTAATTAATAACAATGAGAGTTTTTCCAAATTATAAAAAGAATAGAAAAAAAAGAAAAAAGAAAAAGAATGAAAGAAACACGAAAAGAAAAAAAACTTGGGACCAGTCCATATCAGTGAGCATGGAATCATACCCACCCAGAAGAGGCAATAGCAATAGCAACGAAAAGGATAGGTTGACTGATGAGGAATCTTCAAGAGTTCAGGGACGGTGCTGCAAGAACCACCGCCACAACCACATGCCACCGTCCGATTACGGTGGGTTGGTGGAAAAAAATATGCATCAAATCAGTGCACTGACGACTTCTTAAACCTTTTTCAAACGAGTTGGTTATAGTTTCGTACCCAAATGCGAAACAGCCATCATCATTCTGAGGAAAAACTCGTTACATGTGGTAAGTACTACTCCACTATAAATCACAATCACTTGGTATAATTTCCGTTTTTTCACAACTCAAAGCATTGATTTCGTAGTGTCAACATTGCACCATGGACACAGCAAGATCAGCTTGTGTGTCATCAACTGCTTGGAGAGTTCGGTCCTCAACAACTATGACTTCACCCATAACAAAGGAGAAAGTACCGAAAACAATGACATTGGCCTATCTAATTTTCTGTCCTGTGACAGGAAACTCAACCCTGCATACCTCGGACACAGTCCTTACTTTCAGCACTAAACTAGATCAGACTGATTTTATAAGCATGAAGGAGAGCAGTGTGAATAACAGATTAAGAGCAGTGTGAATAGCAGAGTAAGAGCAATTCGAATAAGACAGCGTGAAACAGAAGTATTGCGACTGGTATATGGTGACCTGTGAGTGCATAAAGAGATCAGCAGTTCAATAAGGAAGCAAACAGAAGGTATTCATTAAGGAAGGATGATTCTGATGCGAATCAAAACTTCTACCATAACTAACAAAATCAGCATCTGCAGTAGTTGAACCAACTAGCTAGATCCCCAGTTTTCCCAACGTGTTTAGGTGAAATCCCTTATTCTCATCTGTTACCAGATGTGCCTTATCGTGTGATACCGTTATTCCTAACATGCTGCTATTTATGTGGCATTTGCGAATTGATTCATGTGAGAATGCGACTGACAAAAACAACTGAAGAAAGAAGTGATCATGCTAATATGTCAACTTACAATTCTAAAGGAAGGCAGAGATACCTCCTAGATGTGCACCAGTAAATTTCACCTTAACTTGCACCAGAAATTCAGCTTCTGTTTTTGATTTTACATCGCCCCAATCCCTTCGTTCTTTCATTTGCTTCACAGAGTGGTTATATTACCTTGGAAATTCATACAAGCATTAGAGCAATATACAGAAAGACAGGGTGATTTGCAAGACATGTCATCAAATGCTTGCACTTCAAGCGCTTTTTAACTTCTTTTATATAATCAGCCAAGGATAAACTATTCACAATTCACCGTGATCAAGATACCTATCCACAAGATACGCTCATGCCAGGTCTCGGAGCCTCCTCTCTTTTACTTCTTGTTGCCATTTTTTCATCTATAGCCCCCACCCAACTCCATCAGCTCCTTCAAGCCGTTGTCGACAACACTTCCTCAACCCAAAACACAACAACATACAATCGTTATTATTATTACTACCGTCATCATCATCATCACAAGCATCACCACAAAGGGAAAAGTGATGGCCCTTGTGATGACTTCCCACCGGATTTTCCACCTCCTGATACGAACACGACTACCGTTCTATGCGTAGACCAAAATGGGTGCTGCAATTTCACCACAGTTCAATCTGCTGTCACTGCTGCTCCAATTCTCAGCCAGAAAAAAATCATCATATGGATCAATTCTGGTGTCTACTAGTGAGTTTCACCATAGATAACTTCCATACATATTCTGGTTTTTTTTCCTTTAGGTTTGTTATCAAAGAAGTCTCGCAAGTACGACTTCTATGGAAGACTACTAGGATGCAATGAGATTATTCTTCATCTTTTACATTATTTTGTTCCCCTAGTGAGAAAGTGATGGTGCCAAGGAACAGACCGAATATAACCTTCCAAGGACAAGGGTACACATCCACTGCAATCGTCTGGAACGACACGGCTAACTCATCCCACGGGACATTCTATAGTGGGTCTGTACAAGTTTTTGCAACAAACTTCATTGCTAAAAACATTAGCTTCATGGTAAGTTTGACGTCCATGGGATAGCTAATGTTCATGTACATGAAGAACACAATCTGCAAATGTGTTTTGCTTGTTGCAGTATACAAACATAGTAACTGCGCATATATCTGACAGAATGTAGCACCAATTGCTAAACCTGGGGACGTAGGAGCACAGGCAGTAGCAATAAGGATAGCAGCAGACCAGGCTGCCTTTTGGGGATGTGGATTTTTTGGAGCACAAGATACCCTTCATGATGATAAAGGCCGACATTACTACAGAGATTGCTATATCCAAGGATCAATAGACTTCATATTCGGTGATGCTAGATCGTTTTATGAGGTACCCATTTATTTAACAAAATAGATTTTAACTTCGCATTTTTGCAAGATTTGCTTCTGAAATTTGTTGATTAGTTGTCATTATAGAGAATTCAACAGGGTTCAGGGGTAAGACGCTCTCCCCTTGAGCATGAGGTCACGGGTTTGACACCTGAAAACAACGAAAACAGCCTCTCTATTTGTAAAAATAGGAATAAGATCTACGTACAACACTCTCTTACGCAGAGATGCCCTCCCCCACATGCTGTATTTGGCAGAATTATGTGGGGATATGTTTCTTTTTTTTCTTTCTTATAGAGAATTCAACGGCTGAATTAGGCCTGCTGGTCCTGGACATGACAAGCTCCTTGCTAGATTGGTGCAACTGTCCCTTCCAAGAGAATTGGATCATTCTTCCTCATGGCTAAAATTTAGTAAAGACCATTTTAAAATATAAAGATAATATTATTCGAGCAACAGCATTTGTCAATCCATACCCTGAGTTGCAAGTATCAAGCATGTGATTGGAGAATTCAGAAAAAAAGTAAAATTTATAAAAATTATAAACCTGAATTGGCTGATATCTACCACCAGTCGATTCCCTCAACTCTCTCTGGTGCATTATTGTTCAGAGTTAGTGTAACTACATCTTAAAAACTCTTTTCACCCTTTTATTTTTCTTTGAGAATTTTCAGTCTGTTTATGGTGCTCTTTACCTTTTTTATCAGTAACATAATCGACTAATTACTCATTATCCTGGGGGTTTGTGGGTTGCCACATCTTATATAAGTAAAAACAAAATTGCAGAACTGCCAGTTAATCTCAATAGCAAATCCAGTACCAGTAGGACAAAGGGTGATAAACGGAGTACTCACAGCACAAGGGAGGACATCCAACGATGACAATACTGGATATGTATTCAGCAACTGCAGCATTGGAGGAACCGGTAGGGTGTGGTTGGGTCGAGCATGGCGTCCCTTCTCCCGTGTCGTCTTTGCCTACACCAGCATGACTGACATCATTGCCTCTGAAGGATGGAATGACTTTTATGATCCTACAAGAGATCAGTAAGCATATACAATCAAAACTCTCGTATCTCCATGCATATTCTCAACCAGCATTTTCTTTACATAAAGTGCTCCATCAACATCAACATAATAGCAGCAAGAACTTTCCTGCAACTCGTTGAGTTGACAAACTCTTCAACCTTTTCTTTTTCCTATTTTGTGGTGCAGGACGGTGTTCTACGGGGAGTACATGTGTACAGGCCTAGGTGCCAATTTGAGCACAAGAGTACCGTATGAGCAGGTGCTTAATGACAGCCAAGCTGCTCCATTTCTTAACCTGTCCTTTATAGATGCAGATCAATGGCTTCAGCCCTATGATAGTCAACTAATCCTACAAAATTCTTCAATCAGTATCTCCTGATGCCATGCTTAAGGAGACACCAAGTTTGTTGGACAAAAGCTGCTGGATTTGCCCCTGGTGTAGATATACTATGATGATATTTAACTGTCTGGAGGAAGATATATCGGAAGTTCGTTCTATCATGTGCATACTCAGAGCTGCATACTAAGAGCGACCATTTGTAATCGACATTTTAGGTGCCCATTATTTTGGACATTACAGCATAACCAAAAGAAATTATAACCATGTTTGTTGTTCCAAGTGCTTGTCCACCTCTAGTGGAGTTGTTTGTCTAATCTTTTATAACCCATTAAATGATTTAGACGAGCTTTATACATGGAGGATAGAATTTACAATTTCTGGTTGATAAACGAGTATCAGTTGCAACTACTAATCAAGCTCCAGGCAAATGGAAATGCAGAAAGATTCTAGAGTAGAAAATGAACAAAAGGAATGAATCACTGATAAGGTAAAAGAGATGAATGCAGCAAGTAAGAAGGCAGCATTAGACATGCAGCATCATGATCAAGTCCGGTCAATTCATGAAAGATGCCCATAACGATGCCTAACGGTAATCTTTATATGTATAGAGGCTAGATCAAAAGAAAAATAGAGCTCAAGGTGCTAAGTGGACACCAACATCCATCAAAAGAAAAAAAAGAAAAAAAAAAAAGATAATAGAGTTTGGAACCTATTCTGTAAGTGACAGCACGTACAGAAAATGAGTATAAACAAGATAAAAATGTTACGGTGAATGTGTGGACATACAAGAATAGATAGGATACGAAATAAAGTTATCAGATAGAAAGTGGATATGGTTCCAGTTAAAGATAAGATGAGATGAGAGAGTCACGACTAAGATGGTATGGTAATGTAAAACGCAGACCAGTCACAGCTTCTGTTAGAAGATGTGAAGCTTGAGAGTTAGCACATGTCAAGAGAGGACGAGGAAGACCTAAAAAATTATGAGAAAAACCTTGAAGTATGATATGACCTATCATAATCTTACAGAAGATGATATACACGATAGATTGGAATGACGCCATCGTATTCATGTAGCCGACCCCACTTGATGGGATAAATGTTTGATTTGTTTTTGTTGTAGTAGAGTTTGGAACCTGAATACAGTGTGTTGCCTCATAGCCGTGGGCAGCTCTAGAACTAACTTTGATAAGGTCTACCGCCATCAGTGACGAAGATTTCTGCATCACAAAAAAACAAGGATAATACAAACTTCCAGCAAATATGATATCAACGTCAAGGCCTATTGTTGTGAAGGAGGCTGCGTCTCTGACACGGTAAACGGATTACAGCTCATACTTGGAGTTAGGTTTACCATCATTTCCCGTACCATTCGTTTCAATTCTTCCATCTCCCTCATGTTTCCTTCAAGTTTTATTTTCATTTGTTTCTTTGTCTCCTCTAACTCCTTCGCATGTGCAGCTCGATCTGCTTCGACCCTTCTATTCGTTTCCTCCAATAACCGTGATTGTATCTCTATTTACTCGTTCAAATCTGTAACAGCTCTGGACTGTGTAGTGGATACGGAGCTGCTTTTACCTCTGCTTGGTTTCTCATAAAGCAGTTGGGTTGTAGATCCCAGTTCCAACACAGTCTTGCTAGGCAAGAAACCGCCAGTTGCTTCGAGAAACAATTCCGTCTCCGTGGGGGGACTACGCTCACTTTCTTGTGATCCCTCATCATCCTCTTGCAATGTTTTCAACTCTTAAAACTTGTCCTGTAATTTTGAAAACAATGGACGCATCAATGACGGTGCAATACATAATTGAGCAAAATAGGAAATAATTTGTCCCGAATAACAGTGACATAAGAATGCAAAAACAATCACAAAAACAATGTTAGACTACAAGATTAACTCTGCTAGCTTCTTTTACGATCGCAATCCAAAAAAAGACAGGGCATCGAAAATCCAAAAACAATGTATTATTTGATCTAAAACCATTGTGTTCAAGTAGGCGATAAACGAGAAAAATTCATGTACATCGGACCAAAACAATCACAACTTGTCGGAACAGTAAGAAAAAGTTTCGAGTACATACCCATGTTGTAGAACAACGGTCATCGATAAACAACACTTCGTTTGAATCCTCGGATCGTTTCTTTGATCTAAATCGTAAGTAGACCTCGGACAATGTGGGAACACGTCCTAATTCTTCCATCTAAACCAAAAAAATAAATGAACCTGAACATGTCAGCAGTTTATAGTAAAGAAAGAATGATTTATAGAAATACATCTAGATCAGCTGTTTTTGGATTCTTTTTCTCGTTTAAAAACAGTCACATCTACAAAGGTTGTGGCAAATTTATGCTCCAAACGCTATTCCTAGGGATTCTTGGAAGTAAGATGTACAAACGTCCTAATTTCTGTTTTACAGAAACAACCTCTCGCTTCAAGCTCTGTACATTCTTCTCTACGAAACCCCGATCTAAGCAAGTCTTTTCGCATCGGATAAGACTTGATTTTAATTTTTCATATTTATCTTATCAATATGATTCAATTATATTGGTTTTAAAAACAGGTAGAAAATATGTAACTCATTCCGATCCAGCTCAAATTAGACGATTTTAAACCCTTCCCTCCGAAATCAAATCTTTTTTTCTTTTTTCTTTTTTTTTTTGGAATATCATTACAAAAGGAATCGACAATCTCGTAGGAATGGACAAACCAAACGTGACCTTTCCATTCTATCGGAGTGCCGCAATTCTTTCTGCTCTTTATTACCCAGATCCAAAAGGGGTAATTATTAGACTCCATCAAACTCTCACAAAATAGCAGCATACAAACCTGAAATTTAATTCATAAATGCAACAAAAATCTACACAATAGAACCTGAAATTTTTGTGACAAATGAAATGTCGAAGTTGTTATCTGCCGAAACCTGGATTTCCAACTGCACAAACCTCAAGCACTCTTTGTAACAAACAACAGCACTGCAAAGGATGCTACTTCTTCCGAAGAAGCAAACTCACTAGCTATTTTCATGAATCTACAAGGTTTCAATATATATCTGTTAGAAAAAACCTAAGAGTCCAAAGACTAAGCGTTTGGATATGCCTGTTACTGTTAACCCAAAATCTTATCAACCCCCTAAAATTTTTCCCCTTTCTTTCCTACACGAATTTGCTGCAGAATTCACCAACATACATCAATCCAAATGACAAAACGAAGAAGAAGAATCGTAAATGAAGCTGATTGTACCTTGACTGAGAGGAATTTCAGGGAGAAAATGGATGAGGAGAGTGAAAGCCTTGAGGTAGAGGGCGAAGGGAGTGTGCGGTGGATTGTGCGACGACAACGGATAGAGATTAGTGCTGTGTACAGTACGTTTGGGGGCGGAGGAGGGGATGGAGGAGAAGGCGGAGTGGAGTGGGTCGAGGCTTGGCGGCGTCAGATGAGTGACGCCGAGGAGGGAATACAGTTCGTGGTGGAGATTGGGGAGGAAGAGGATGATTGGGATGGCGGTGGAGGAGGAGCAGGAATGATGTTATCGGTGAATTTGCAGGCCTATTTCGATGGCGACTAACTCAAAATTTTACTCGCAAATCTAGCGACCACCTTTATACATTAGTTGCCCTTTTGACGACTAAGTTTTACATTATTCGCTAATTTCCTTCGTTTTTTTTTTTGAAAAAGGGATAATTAGTATTGACGACTAATTGTAAATATTGATCGTCAAATTTATGATTAATATCTATATTTAGTCGCGAATATAACGACGAAAATTATGTTTGGTCATCAAATTTAAAAAGGGAAACCAAGATCAATTACCCTCATCAAGTTTGCGACCAAATTGGTAAGGGCGACTAACTTTAGTCGTCCTTGACCTTCTTTTTTTGTAGTGATCCTTTGATCGGCGCATCAAATTCGTCAAGCTCCCACCCCTCGCGAGCCCACCTGACACGAATTCCACTACCTTTTTCGAGAGGATGATCGAGGACTACAGGTCCGTTGTGAATCGAATCCTTAAGGAAAGGATCAAATCCTCCAGAGATCAAATCCTTATGGTGGATATGTTCTGCACCGCCATGATGGACGTGCCCAAGGAGCTTAACGTCCCTTGCTATGTTTTCATCACCAGCAACGCTGCATTCCTCGACCTCACGTTCCATTTCCAGTCTCTCAGAGATGACCACGGTGTTGATGTCACCGAGTTCACTGACCCGAAGACCGAGCTGGATGTTCCTGGGTTCAAGAATCAGGTCCCCTGCAGCGTTCTCCTGATGGTGTTCCTCGATAAAGACCGTGGATGCGATGATATGCTCAACAATACCAAGAAATATCGGGAGGCGAAGGGTATATTGATCAATACGTTCATGGAGCTAGAATCGCATGCTATTCAATCTTTATCCAACGATCCAAAAATCCCTACATTCTGTCCCATCGGCCCTATCATCGACCTGAATGCACACAATCAGGGTGGGGCTGGTGGGCCTCACGGCGATGCAGAGTCCATCATGAGATGGCTAGATGATCAACCGACAACATCCGTCGTATTCCTGTGCTTTGGGAGCTTGGGAAGCTTTCCAGAAGATCAGGTTCGAGAAATGGCCAAGGGACTCGAAAGGAGCGGGCATCGGTTCTTCTGGTCCCTACGCCGACCACCTACAGCCGACGATCGATTTAATCACCCAACCGACTTTGAGAATCTGGAACAAGTGCTACCAGAAAGGTTTCTTGATCGAACAGCTAAGGTGGGAAAGATCATTGGATGGGCTCCGCAGGTGGCCATCTTATCCCACCCGGCAGTGGGTGGGTTCGCCTCGCATTGTGGGTGGAACTCAATACTGGAGAGTCTATGGATGGGTGTTCCAATCGCAGCATGGCCAATGTACGCTGAGCAACAATTGAACGCATTTGCGATGGTAAAGGAACTGGGATTGGCTGTCGAGATCTGGAAGGGTTACAAGTGGAATCACAGGAAGAGAGTGAGCAATGGAATAGTGGAAGCAGACGCGATAGAGAGAGGGATAAAGATGCTGATGGACAATGGGAATGACAATGCAGTGAGGGCTAAAGTGCAAGAGATGAGCGAAGTGTGTAGGAGGGCTGCCATGGAAGGTGGATAATCGTCTGCTCAGCTTGCTAGTTTAATAGAAGATGTTCTTCATAGCACCTTGGATTAGAGTTTCAGTGTTCATCATCTCCTATTCATTTTTGAATTTCACCTTCAAGTTTCTTTAATAGATCCTTCTTGCTTCAAGTTCAGAAGAGCTGATACAAATTATCAATTCCATTACTTCACCAATTATCAGAATTCATAGGATCCTGTTGCAACTCAGAGAAGATATGTCTAGCATTCATGATTCAACGCTATACAAGAAGTCTTAAATATATTGATGTAGGACAAGTGAAGTAAAGAGGATTTGGGATAAAGTAGAGAAGAAGAAAGAGGAAGAATTTAAGAAAGAAATAACACAACATTTTCATTCATTCAAGTTTCAATTTCTTGATACAATCCTAAAACATGATATTGAGGGGGATTGAAAAGTAAACAACAAAATAAGATTAATATAAAAGAAATCAAACAAAAGATACAAGCGTGAACAAAAGATCATGTCTAAATCTTCAAATACACATCTAGATCCTCAAGCATACAAAATCCCAGAAATCATTTATTTGACCTTGACTTTCTTCAGCCATAGACGTGCTCGATCCATTGTCTTTTTTGGATCTAAATGGTCCTTCATTATTCTCCTCTTATTGGAAAAATTCATTTTCGAATTTTGAAAAAGAGAAGGGTTAGGACCTCTACACGAGCAAAAAAAAAAAAAAAAAAAAAACATCATGGAGTACTTGCAATTTTTCATAAAGAAATTCCTCAAACAACTTTCGGCTCGTAATAACTAACAAAGTTCACGATGAACTTTCATTTCAAAAAACCCATCTGGTACAATATATTCAACTTATCGCACATCATAACATTCTTTCAAGATTAATCTTTCAGTGCCTCCAAAAATTGATCATCTGTCATAAATATTTATAATTGATGTTCCAGATCTTCAACTATGATGTCGCTCTTCTTTTTAAAAACCTCAGCCAAGTGTTCATGTGTTTTTTTTTTTTTTTGGTGACGAGGGTGTCCGGAACAGCTCGCGCGTATCTCGACTAATCCTCCGGACACTGACAAGGCATCCCTAATTAGCATCGAGTAAACCTTTAACCGAAACCAACGGACATGACCAACCTAAATTTTGAGGTCAGTGGGATTCGAATCCAAAACCTTCAAAAAGAAGGTTGCATTTTCCTACTTCGACTTGAATGTCGAAATATTTGAAATAAAAGAACTCCGAACTACTGCTTTTTCTTCTTATCGGATTTCAATTTCTGTAGGGCATTATTCTATGCACCCTATTTTAAGTTTGAATTGTTGAGAACCTTGTACTTTGTCGGTGGCAAACACCTTAGTGTAGAGCACATTAGAAGGAGAGCACATTGACAGAAATTGTTTGAAGATTAAGAAAACTTGAGTTGTTCAGCTGAGCAAATTAGAAGAAAAGTAAGAACTGACAAGATGAGTACCTAGCTCATGTCGGCATAAGGAGGGGATCACAAATGCCATGTGGAGGAGGATTTCATCTCATTGGAATAAAATAACATGCACTGATTGTAGGATCAATACAGCACTAGTATTTCGACAAAGCTTCTAGTTTGCCAATAATGGAAATGATATTAAGTTGGCCAATGACGACACGTGAAATATCTGGACTGCCTGATCTTGATGGTGGGAATGGACAAGGAGCTACCAAGCTCAATCATTCATCTTATGCAAATCTTATCCTGCCTTTGTTGATACGAGTATAATCCAAAGAAGCATATTCTTATTCAACTTAAACCTGCGTCAGAACTACTAATAGTAACTGATAGGTGCCCATAATTTTCACCAACAGACAATTTAGAAAAATATGGTCCATGGTCGTATTTTCTTATAACTTCATCCAAAAGCTATGAAATACGAGGCATTAAATGACAAACGCTAATCTTACTCAAAAATATCAGTGGACCAAGTTAATTGGCGATTGAACTCAAACAAACAGTCCTTATCCTGAATGAAAACGATATACGACAAAGAAGTTCAAATCATGCAGTAGAAAAAACATGATTCCCTTTTTTTCGCTGGTCAACTCTTCGCCAAGTAATCAAAGGATTATGATTGTAAACATCATGCCATGCCTTAAAGAGATCATATGAAGTCACAGCTGCAACTTCATATTTTCAATGAAAAAGAACAAGACAGAGAAAACAAGGAAAGGTTCTGAGTAAGGAGCAGAAGATAACTACTCCTGAAAATAGTTGTGTAAGCAGTGATAAATTGATGCCAAATGCTCCTTGCCTAGCAAGTCTCGAGTAAACCTAGAGTATAGAAGAGCAGCAGGCTAGGAGAAATATAGTGATCTTGGTTCCTAGAAGATGTTGATATGGCAGGACTGAGATAGTCAGCACAAAGTGCAAGCTGATGCCGCACTCTTCAATGAAGTTTAGAAAAAGAGAAATTTTAGCATGTGCCCAAGCTGGATTAGACTTCATTAGTAATGGGAAAGGATAGCATACATCTCCTGTGTTAGCACGGAAGACTTAATGTCACGTCCGAAATTTTTCGCGCTCTTGAGCACACCGCGTTACTCCCTTAATCACTTATAATTTTGCTCTCATGAAAAAGGGAGGCCTCAATGAAAGACTTTATAGTTCTCTAGAGAAGTATGGAGCTCTCTTGGGCACTCTAGAATTATCTAGAAAAGTACGAAACTATCATGTAAATACTAGACTTCTCTAGGATATTTTAGAAAGTTCTAGGAAGTGTATAGAATTATATAAAACTCTCTAGAATTCTTGACAAGGCCTATAAATAGGTTAGTCACTCCTCATTCATAACCAACACACAAGAACTTCAAGCTTTAAATACAAAACAAGTTTGAGAGCATTCCAAACTTCCTTGTGAGTTCAAACACTTGAGAATGTTGAGAGTTAGACCGACTTAGCATACTCGAGACAAGGTTTGCTAAGTGTCGCACGGTCTTGAGAAAAAATCCGTGACAAGTGATATCAGAGCACGGTTACGAAGGAACGTATCGTGGTTCAATGGTCGAGGAATCCAACATTTCCCAATGTGTGCAACTACCCCTTGATGCCGAGTTCCAAGAGGAAACTCTCGCTCATGGAAGGGGGAAGAGTAGGGAGAAGTCTCGCGAGGGACGGAAAACCTTGTCTTTCCTTAACATTCGATTGACGCGGGTGGAGCTAGCATTGGCCGACGGAGAGGACGGGCTAGACAAGGTCGAAGAGCAAGTGGGGGAGCTGGCGTCCAACAAGGAGGAGCTCCGCGGGGAGATGCAAGGCGCACTCAACACCACCATCGACACGCTGCACAAGCAAAACGATGCCTTACAAGCTCTCATTGATGCGCTGCGAGAGGAAGTCAAGGAGCTCAAAGGTGAGTTGAAGATTTGTAAGGTTGCATTATTCACGGGTGATAGCATGGCTCAACATGCTCCCAGAATCGAGGTTCCAAAGCCAAAATCGTTCAACGGAACAAGGAATGCAAGGGAGCTTGACAACTTCTTGTTTAGCCTAGAGGACTGCTTCGGTGCGCTAGGCTTAGTAGACGAGAATGCCGAACTCCGTACGGCACCTCTCTACCTCACCGACACCGCTATCTTGTGGTGGAGGCGACGACAAGCGGACATCGAGCGTGGGTCATGCTTGATTGATACCTGGGAAGATTTCAAAAAGGAGATCAAAAGACAATTCTATCCCGAGCATGCGGAGAACGAAGCACGGACCAAGCTTCGTCGGCTCACTCAAAGGGGCTTGATTCGGGATTATGTGAAGGAGTTCTCGGAGCTGACTCTTAAGATCCCAGATATGGCCGAAAGAGACTTGCTCTTTTCGTTTATGGACGGTTTGCAATCTTGGACAAAGCTTGAGTTGCAAAGAAGAGGGGTTCAGGATCTTGCCCAGGCTATTGCAGCTGCGGAATCTTTAGTCGAATTTGCAAAGCCGACAAAAACCAAAGAACCCCAAGATTGCTAACTCGAGCAAAGGTGTGGGAGAGAAGGAAAAGTTCCCCAAGGATCGAGACGGCCAAGCTCGATTTACTAAGGAGAAGGGCAAACAACCATTCGGGTAGAAATCCGGAGGTCAGGAGCATAAGGTTGGGGGAGACCAACCCAAGCCTAAGTTAGCATGCTTCATCTGTGATGAGCCTCATCGTGCCAATGAGTACCCGAAGAAAGCAAGACTCACCGCACTCATCCAAAAGGATGAGCAAAGGAGGGAAGAGACAAAGATGGGATCCCTCCAATTCTTGAACGCGATGAATGCTAAGATTCATGTGCCTAAGAATGCTTCCGAGAGCACTATGTTCGTAGAAACGATGATCGAGGACCGACCCATCGGTGGACACCGGAGCAACGAACAACTTTATATCGGAAGGCATGGCCAATCATCTTTCTCTCAAAACTTACCGGGGTAGTGGATGTATTAAAGCTGTTAATGCGAAGGTCCAACCACTCGTCAGTATAGCTAAAGACGTCGGCATAAAGATCGGACAATGGGACGGATCGGTAAATCTCTCTATCATTCCTATTGATGATTATCATTTGGTGCTTGGCATGGAATTCATAGACCAAGTCAAGGCTATCCCCATTGCCTATGCCAACTGTCTATGCATCCTCGAAGAGGGTAAGACATGTGTGGTGTCTTGCACTCGAGGTAAACGAGGCACCAAGGTGTTATTTGTCATACACCTTGATAAGGGACTCAAGCAGAATAACGTCACATATCTTACCACTCTTGTGGAGGAAGTTCCGGATGATGATGCCAAGCCCATGGACTTGCCGATCGAGATGAAGAAAGTTCTAGAGGACTTCTCTGATGTCATGCCTGCCGAGTTACCTAAGAAGCTTCCACCTAGGCGGGAGGTGGACCATCATATTGAGCTTAAGTTGGAACCAAGCCTAGCAAGGTTAACTTGATAGCGGACGTTTTAAACCGTAAGGCTGAACTTGCCGCTATGAGTAAACCCAAGAGTTCGCTACTCAACCATATTCGAGAAGGGTTGCAACACGATTCCTTTGCTAAAACCTAGTTCGAGCTTATCAAGTCAAGGAAGACACAAAGGTTTTGGAAGAAGGATCGGATGATCTATACCAAGAAGAATCGTTTGTACGTGCCGAAGTGAGAGAACTTACGACGCAAGATTCTTAAGGAATGCCATGATTCATTATGGGCCGGACACCCGGGACAGCAACGGACACATGTCTTGGTGGAGGGCATATATGTCTGGCCGCACATGAGGGAGGACATGGAGTCCTATGTGC
Organism: Drosera spatulata; assembly: GCA_035668315.1. Classification (NCBI taxonomy): domain Eukaryota; kingdom Viridiplantae; phylum Streptophyta; class Magnoliopsida; order Caryophyllales; family Droseraceae; genus Drosera; species Drosera spatulata. Next base: position 7,245 of record JAOVYX010016908.1, on the reverse strand, counting down.
GCACTTGTCTTGTATGCCAACAAGACAAGGTCGAGCAGAGTAAATCGGCAGGTTTGCTCAAACCGCTGCCTATCCCGGAACGTCATTGGGAACGTATTTCGATGGATTTCATCGTCGGACTGCCCAAGTCAGAAGGATGCAACACTATCATGGTCGTCGTGGATCGATTTTCCAAGCACACTGCGCTAGTCCCTTGGTCACTTACAATTTTACTCTCATGAAAAAGGGAAGTCTCAATGGAAGACTTTAGAGCTTTCTAGAGAAGTGTGGAGTTCTTTTGGGTACTCTAGAATTATCTAGGGAAGTACAGAACTATCATGTAAATATTAGACTTCTCTAGGATATTCTGCGAAGCTCTAGGAAGTGTATAGAATTGTATAGAATTCTTGACAAGGCCTATAAATAGACTAGTCACTCCTCATTTGTAACCAACACACAAGATCTTTAAGCTTTCAATACAAAACAAGTTTGAGAGCATTCCAAACTTCCTTATGAGTTCAAACATTTGAGAGTATTGAGAGTTATGCTGACTTAACATACTCAAGATAAGGTTTACTAAATGTCGCACGGTCTTGAGAAAAACCCCGTGACATTAAGGCCATTTAAATTTTTAGTTCTGAAGAGTATTATTATTGCAATTGATGAAGGCATAACTGGTAGAATCCACAATGACCTCAAAAACCCAAGTTTATTGCTTTAAAGCTAACTGCAGTTTTGCGACCATAAAAGGTTTACACTATTCTCCCCTATAATATATGTATCCATTGCTTACCTCAAAGATTGACCAACTGCGGATCACAGCTGGCTGCACATGAGTTGGTTTCATGTTCCAAGCAACCTTATCCTGTTTGACCAAAACCTCAATATTCCATTCACAACGTAGAGAAATCTTTATAATTACATTCAGGCACGTTACTCCACCCATCTCGTGACAGCAAAGCAATGATGTCATTATATCATCGGGACTGCGTTTTTCTGGATTCTTCTCCGCTTAATGCGGACATCATATAAATGCTCTCCCAATCATCAAGCAAATAAGTAAAAGTTTCTTCATAGAGATGACAAAGGTGGAGTTGGTATTCGTTCCCATGCCCGCGATGGGCCATATCACGCCGATGGTGGAGGTCGCCAAGCGGCTGGTTCGACGAGAAGAGAGAATGTCCGTCACCATTCTTTTATTCAAACTCCCAATGTTTGATATCAATTCATACATCAAGACCCTCGATGCCGATCCATACTTCCTCAACAAGCGCATCGAATTTCTCCAGATCCCTGAGTTAGAAAAGCCCACAGGCAATGCGCCCAGCGCTGGTCCCCCAGACTTCCAGCAGCTCCTGGTTCAATCCAGGCCAGTGATCAAGCAGTCCGTCGAGAAGCATGCGATCGGATCCGGGACCCGACTTGCAGGCTTTGTGGTGGATCTCTTCTGCTCCTCGGTGATGGCTGTCGCGGATGAGCTAAGCATCCCTTCATACATTCTTTTCGCTTCTGGCAGCTCCCTCCTTAGTCTGCTCTTTCATTTCCAGCATCTTAGAGACAACCAAGGGATAGATATCACTCAATGGGAGGATCAAGATGCAGAATTCGATATTCCCGCGTTTAGAAATCCAGTTCCGTATAAGCTTTTACCTGGGAGATTAGTTGGGAAAGATGGCGGATCTCTGATGGATCAAGCAAAAAGATATAGAGATGCTAAGGGGATAATAGTCAATACTTTTGAGGAGTTGGAGTCGCATGCTATTGGTACGCTATCAGAGGATCCAAAGATTCCCAAACTTTATCCAGTTGGCCCCATTGTCAATGTCGATGCACAAATCAAGGAAGGCAACGAGGCACAAAAGGATGATATCATAAGGTGGCTGGACCAACAGCCTCCAGCTTCAGTGGTTTTTCTATGCTTTGGGAGCATGGGAGGTTTCCTTGAGGATCAGGTGATTCAGATGGCCAAAGGCCTCGAGCAGAGCGGCCAGCGGTTCCTTTGGTCCCTACGCCAGCCTCCCTCGCTAGCTACAGGTGGAAAACCAGAACCTCCCCGTGATTACACAGATCTAGGCAATGTCTTGCCTGAAGGGTTCTTGGAGAGGACGGCAGAGAGAGGCAAAATTATCGGATGGGCGCCGCAAGTGGCGGTACTCTCCCATCCTGCCGTTGGAGGCTTTGTCTCACATTGCGGATGGAACTCAACGTTGGAGAGCCTATGGTTTGGGGTGCCGGTTGCAACTTGGCCTCTTTATGCCGAGCAGCAAATGAATGCCTTTCAGCTGGTGAAGGAGCTGGGAATCGCAGTTGAGATACGGATGGATTTCAAGTGGGATCATTTTAAGGGGGAAAGTAATGTGCTAGTGGATGCAGCCATGATAGAGAAGGGAGTGAGAGAGCTGATGAACAAGAAGAATGGAGTGAGGAGCAAGGTGAAGATGATGTGTGAAGTGGGAAGAAAGGCGACTGAGGAAGGCGGTTCATCTTACGTTTGGATGGGTCGCTTTATCGAAGATGTCTTCAAGAACATTGAGGAATCCTAGTTACAGTTTCTGAATTTTACATAATATAAACCTCTCTCCCTTCTCTCCCTCTAATCAGTTGTATTTTGCTTTGCAAAGGTTGTGTTGATATACGAGGAATTAGATCGCTGTATAGCAATGGAATTCCCTGCATATGAGGCACATTAGTAGTTTGATTCTCGTGTTAATAAAGGCTATATTGAATTCTTGATTCATCTAACTTTCCTATTTGAACTGGAAGAACATGAATGAGCATGGAGATTGAGAGCATAGCAATATGATACGAGTACAAAAAGAATAACTTACAATTTAAGTACGAACTATAGCAGCTTCCTGCAATTCAGGCATGAAGCAACTCGATCCACGATTCCACGCACCTCACAATTGATACTACAGATACATGAAGAATATCAGAATACTAGTTCACAATAGTATGCCATGTAATTATAATGCTACTAGCAAGTAATAATGTAACATAGAAACGTGTATCTGCAAATGCACGAGGCAACAAAATAAACATTACGCACGGGATTATTTTGACTTGTCCCAAATGCAAGTATTGAACTGCATGAGATCGCCCCATGCAAGGTGAAAAGCTACTTGAACTAATTCAATACATGGAAGATAGAACTACACAATATTGATAGCCTCTCAGTCTCGGCTCTTCATAACAGAACTTATCACACCAAAGCATGTACAAGAGACAGACAACCAGCAAATCCAGAGACACTCCAATGGAGAAACTGCTAGTTCAGACCAGAATGACAGTACGACAGTACGTAGTCTACAATCAAAGAAAAAACTCATATACCACCAGGCCATCCTTGTTGGATACCGAGCTGTATGGTGTGAACTGTGAACAAGTAAACCACATCAGAGAGAAACTGCACTGCGACTGTGAAGTCAAAAAGGCGTTGAAGTCAAAGACTGTTATTCACAACCTACTCGACTTGAGTAGGAGTTTTCAAAATTTTCCCTTTAAAACATAATCCAAGATACAGAACAGACAACTCAAGTCTGATAATCAAACCAAATCCAAGATTACTATGCTAATTCGACTCAGTGATTTGTTCAATCATGAGGAACATGATTCATAAGGTGAAAATGTCATGATTTTTCAACCAGATCGTGTTTTCATCTATAACTGACTCGCCATTCTTCAACTTGCGCATTCGTAGTATTAAGTTCCTGGATTTCCCAAATATCAACCATCCCACTATCCCAGTATAACTTTCGTTCAAACACTAAACTCATGAACAACCCTCAATGAGAGGGAAGAAAAATAAGAAAATTTTCAGGCAAAGAGCATGACAAATGTAGCAAAATTTGGAGAATCGAGATCAAATGTCACTAAAAGTGAGCACCTTTTGTTTTCAATTATAGCCTCCCAAATAGCAGAAGTTGAACTCAACCAACGATTGCAAGAAACACTGTAATGGAAAAAAACGAAAAAGGAATGAAACAGCATGTCCCCTACTACAATCAAAGCACTAATGACTTTCAAGTTTTTAGTTTGAGTGTAGATTATTATCTCAATTGATAATTAGATTAACTGTCAAAGTTGAAATTAACCCCTAAACAGCATGTGTGCTCCCCAAGGATTGACCAACTAGTCAACTGGCTGCGGCCTGCCCACCGATTTCATGTTAAATGCAACCTGAGAAAGCCCTCAAAATTCACTTTTTCCCTACAACAAAAACTAGGCCATGATCCCACCCAATTCACAAAGAGAGAAGTTGATCGATAAAATTCTTCAAGGAAGACGAGATGACAAAGGTGGAGTTGGTATTCATCCCCATGCCGGCCATGGGTTGCATCACGCCCATGGTGGAGGTCGCTAAGCGGCTGGTCCAACGAGACGAAGAAGGCAGATGTGATAGAGAAGGGAGTGAGAGACCTGATGAACAAGCAGAATGGAGTGAGAAGCAAGGTGAAGAAGGTAAGTGAAGCAGGTAGAAAGGCAACCGAAGAAGGCGGATCATCATGTACTTCACTAGGTCGCTTCATTGAAGATGTCTTCAAAAACATTGAGAAATCCTAGTCTTCCGTTTCTGAATTTTAATCAAAAAAACTCCCGCCTTCCCACCATCCCTCCCTCGGAATTTTAATCTAGTTTTTCTTTTGACGCCGAGAAGAAATTAGATCCACCGGGACAAAAAAAAAAAAAAAATTAAAAGAAAGGAACTCATGGACCACAGAGTCTGCGAGAGGTCCACTTTTCTAAACGGTCTGATGCCAGCAAAGGCATGACGCAAATGTAATCCCCCCCATCATGCATGACGTGTTGCCTCTGCCACTCTTTACTTAAACCCATCCAACAGGGAAGAATACAACTCCAAACCAATATCGCAAACTACAGCATCACACTCCCACAAACCCACCGGCCACCACCAATGGCGAGACCTGAATTCATAATAGTCCCGCTTCCGGGAATGGGCCACCTCATCCCGGCCGTGGAGCTTGCTACCCGACTGGTGTCTCGGGACGAAAGAGTTTCCGTATCACTCCTCATTATGACTTCCACATTCGATCAGATCAGCTCCTACATCCAATCTCTCCACCAAACTTTCACAGCGACGGGCGACCGCGTTCATGTCGTTCAGCTCCCTGGCCCCCAAGAACGACCAGACCCGGCCTCTAAGAGCTTCATGCCCGACATGCTACAGAACTACAAACCCATAGTCAAGAAAGCAGCCGAGGATCTCGCCAAAAACGTTCAGCTCATGGGGCTCATCCTAGACCCATTATGCAGCGACTACATGAGCATCGCCCACGAGCTCCACATCCCGACTTACATTTTTTTCACCTCCGGTGCAGCTTTTCTCAGCCTCATGCTGCATTTTCAGTCCCTGAGGGACGACCATAAACTTGACTTGAAAGAGCTGACGAGTGATCCTGATGGCGACGTGGAGATACCCGGGTTCAAGAATCGAGTCCCCAACAAGGTTTTGCCACCGTTGTTCCAGGAAGACAGCATGGCTGATTTTTTCCTCAATCATTCCAGGAGATTTCGTAAAACTAGTGGCATCATAGTGAATACATCAGTGGAATTGGAGTCCTACCCCATTCAGATCCTGTCAAACGACCCAAATATCCCGCCCATTTATCCCGCGGGTCCTATCATTAACCAGAACGCACGTAAAGGAGCTGAGGCTGGGCCTGCTGGAAACAACGCTTCTATCATGGGCTGGCTGGACAATCAGCCTCCAGGATCGGTTGTTTTCCTCTGCTTCGGAAGCATGGGGAGCTTCGGCGAGGAACAAGTGAGGGAAGTGGCCAAAGCACTAGAGAAAAGCGGCCACAGGTTCCTATGGGCCCTTCGGCGACCTCCCAGCGCGAGTGAGCGATTCGAACCTCCTAGTGAATACGACGACCTGAGCGACGTCCTACCCGAAGGATTCTTGGATAGGACGACCAGCATTGGAAAAATTATAGGGTGGGCGCCACAGGTGCAGATCCTTTCCCACCCGGCAGTGGGCTGTTTTGTGTCACATTGTGGGTGGAATTCAACCCTAGAGGGCCTGTCACTTGGGGTACCTATAGCGGCATGGCCTATGTATGCGGAGCAGCAGGCCAATGCCTTCGAGTTGGTGAAGGAAATGGGGATGGCAGTGGAGGTTCGAATGGATTACACTTGGGATCATAGAAAGAAATCAAGCAACTTCATAGTACAAAGTGATGAGATCGAGAAAGCAATAAGGGAAATCATGGATGAGAAGAGTCCGGTGAGGAAGAAGGTGAAGGAGATTGCTGGATCGAACAGGAAAGCTATAGCTGAAGGAGGATCTACTTATACAGCATTGGGCCGTTTCATAGATGATGCGTTTAAGAACATCCAATAGGTAACTTCTGCGGCTTGCATTTTCCTAATTCGACTTGCATGTCGAAACAATTGAAAGAAAACAACTCCGTATTGCTGCTTTTCCTTTGCTTCTCATCGGATTTCATTTTCTGTAGGGCATTATTCTATGCAGTATGCACCCTATTTCCTCATGCTAGAGGTTGTTACTGATGACGTTTTTGGTACAGCTGTTTTGTATAAGCTTAAGCTCACTTGTAATCAAACAGAAGTAAATAAAATATTTTTCTTTTGGTAATTGGACATTGGTGTGTTATTGGCTTAAATTTCCTGATTCAGAGAAAGAGAACATCAACAGAAACTGTCAGCACCGTGATGGTTGAGGTTGGATAAAAAAAGACCCAAAAGCATCAGGGAAAATTCAAATCTCCGATGGATAGAATTAAATGGATAAGGTCATCCACTATCTGACCTTCAGAAGGAGGCGGCGACCGAACATATGATTAGTGGTTTGAGTTTGCTGAAAGAAACCTTGTACTTTGTCGGTGGCAAACACCCAAGTGTAGAGCACATTAGAAGGAGAGCACATTGACAGAAATTGTTTGAAGATTAAGAAAACTTGAGTTGTTCAGCTGAGCAAATTAGAAGAAAAGTAAGAACTGACAAGATGAGTACCTAGCTCATGTCGGCATAAAGAGGGGATCACAAATGCCATGTGGAGGAGGATTTCATCTCATTGGAATAAAATAACATGCACTGATTGCCAGCACTAGTATTTCGAGAAAGCTTCTAGTTGGCCAATAATGGAAATGATATTAAGTTGGCCAATAACGACACGTGAAATATCTGGACCGCCTGATCTTGATGATGGGAATGGACAAGGAGCTACCAAGCTCAATCATTCATCTTATGCAAATCTTATCCTGCCTTTGTTGATACGAGTAT
>JAOVYX010016907.1:0-23450 GCA_035668315.1 Drosera spatulata | reverse complement strand
TTTTTAAAAAAAAAAAAAAAAAAAAAAAAAAAAAAAAAAAAAAAAAAAAAAAAAAAAAAAGAGGAAAGAAACTTGCAGTCAAGGTTATCTTTTTCTACGATGGCACGATGTAGTCGAAAGTATCAACAGAGAAAACTTTGGTCTCTCAGGATAATAGCTTGCAGGATAGTCTCATTCATCTTCTAATGTTTCTTCCACATTTCGCCTCCTAATGAGTCCTATATATGCAGCCACTGAGATAATTTGATGTGTATTGTTCAATATTTTCTTTCTTTTTAAGAAGTAAGGATTTTGTTTTTGTTTTTATTTTTTCCGTTGGAAGTTATGTTACCGTTGAACCCGTGTCCAAGACAAGTATACGAAGATTAGCATGAGATTTAAGTTCAACACTAACTAATACTTGCTCAGTATTATGGCCTTCTAGGTTGGAGTACTATTTACATTCTCCGACATGAATAGACAGATTGCCTCTGAAATTATAGTCTTGTTTACATTTTACTCTTGCGCTTTCTTTGCTGACAAAGTGCTTGTCACTCCTTCACAGTTATTGAGCAGATCTAGAGGTGATCTTGATGATGACACAGATGCTCAATTAAGTATATCACGGATAGTTCTGCTTGCTGAAGCTTTACATGAGGTAAGCCACCTCAGTCTTTTGCCGTATGCTGTGTTCTTGTTGCATCAGTTTCATTAGCAGTTCTTGTATCCAATGTGAAGGGCTATATCACTAATGAAAATATAATCAGAAGTTCCGTCTTGCAAGTTGGTGATTTCTGGTTTCTAGTTAATGCAATAAGAACATTGTACCCCCTGGTATTCAGTTTTGCAGATGGACTATTTTTGCTTTCTTTATTTGGTCATTGCTTACCCAACCTGCATATGTCAAGCGGATAGTTGCAACTTGTGCTCGCCAATCAGCTCCGTAGTATTATTGTTCAGCCGGTCTTTTAGTTAGCTTTTGTGTTTTTATCCCATGAAGTTTCTTGCTCCAATGGGACAATTGGCTATGTTGTGTACATTAAGGTCTATTTAAGTACTCCCTCCGTCTCACAAAAAATACAATATTTTGACTTGAGACGAAAATTTATGTGTTTTGAATTTTATAGAAATAATTTATTTGCCCTTTTGGTTTTGTGAAAGAGAGAGGAGTACGAAAAAGTAGTGGGATAAGTTATTATGATATAAAGTAAAAAATAGTGATGTTTTGGTAGTTTTGTAGAAAAAAGTTTCCAAATATGAAAGTGTTGTATCTTTTGTGAGACATCCAAATTATGAAAGTATTGCATCTTTTGTAGGGCGGGAAGAGTAGCAAAATAGTGGCAAACATGTATTCCCCACAATTTGGGGTATCCTCCTTAAAGGCTACCTTTTGTTTTACAGTGTATACCTTTCTATCTTGAGGAATTCTCGTAAATAGTATTTTCTCCGACCCAAAAAAAATAAAACGTTTTTTCTAATTTGTCTGTCCAAAGAAAAAATAAAACCTTACCATAAAAGAAAATTTTTTAGTTTAATTTACTCAATTATTTTTACTATTTATTTATGTCATAGCCTCACATCCCATCATCTTTTTTCTTTCTTCTTCTCTCCCACTCACCCACTCAATGGGTAAGGAGGTCATTTACTCCAAATTCAATCAAATTTCTTAAGAACCGTGTATGGTTAACTTGTTTAACTTAATTTGGGACGGGGAGAGTTTATAACTTCCGATAATTTTCTTTGCTCTTGTTGAGGTGGATATTCCTACAAGTTGCAACATAAAAGACAACATTTTGAGGATTATCTTTTAAGGGTGTCAGGGACCTCCCAACCATGATGAACTTTTTACGCATATTTGCTTCGGTTTCCTCATTGAATTGGAAGTGATCTTCTTTCAATGCTTTAAACTTTTTTTTGGGTAACGTGCTTTTAACTTTTTTATTCATAGGTTCTTGATGAAATCCACCGGCATCCTTCTCCTTTTTCTTGGCGCATAGTGTCAAGTCCAGCTCCGGAGTTAGTCGTTGACTCTCTTCCTCTCAGGGTTTACAAGAATTCTAATGCAGTTCAGAGTGAAGAGGACGCAGAGCAGTGAGTTTCCAGTGTATTTATTCGCTACTGCAGTATTTGCATGATAAATGATCAGTATTCAAATATCTTTTCTCTATTTTTCCTGGAGATAATGATAATATGATGCATCTTCTTATCTAGTTTTCTCTAGTTTTCCTGGATATAATGATAATGATAATATTGGTGTCACTTACTCAAGTTACTGTTTTCTTCAAGAAGGAATAAAACACTGGTGCCAATTTTTTGCTTATTACCTGTGTGGTGATATGAGAAAGAGATTCCGACTTCTTACAATTTACTAGGATTGAAGTTTCAGTGGTACATGATGAGTTTACTGGGATTTACTGGGCTAGTAGTTCGAATGTTATCTGCCTTCGTGATTTCCATTCTGAACTTACATTTCATTCTATTTAGGTGCTATATCTGTCTGGCCGAGTATGAGGACGACGATCAGATAAGAACGCTGCCATGCCATCATGAGTATCACATGTCGTGTGTCGATAAATGGCTCAAAGAGATTCATGGGTGATTATCTCTTCATTTCCCTTTCAATCTTAGTCGATGCTCATTAATCTTGTTAACATTACTATCAAATTCTCCTCAGGGTCTGCCCTCTTTGTCGAGGCGATGTCTACGTATCAGTTGAGCCAGAACCTGTCAACCCAGCAGAACCTATCAACCCAGATACCATCCTGTTGCCTTTGTATCATGAATAAGCTTCTGTCCATGCACCAACTCTCCTTCGCCGCAGTGAATGCATCTTAATCTTGTAACTGATCGAAGTGTTCATCGCCTCTTCGGATGTTCTGTGACGCTTAAATGTTGGTCTACTGCCAAGTGCTGACCGTGTATAGTGTTGTAAATCAAGTTACCCTAAGATATGCCTAGACACCATTAGGATTTTTAGTTTTACAAGAATGTTCTTTTGACAAGAGGTGATTGAGGCGCTTCTATGGTTTAGGTATGTATTCGAAATGTCAGGTAATGGACGAGGTGATCAGGCGTCTGTTGCAGGGGAATGTATAATCGGAAATCTTTTATGTAAATCTTGTCCTATAAGCAAGGTGAAGGGAGCATTTGGCTTGCGAACCAATGCAGGGAATACCGGGGATGCTGCAAGCTGAAGCTACAATTGTTTGTTCATAAACTCCCATGTTTAAACGAGCACTTTAGTCATCCCAAAAGTAAATATGGCGTTTTTTACCAAATCAATAAATATAGAGTATGAAAGGTTTCCAAACATTATTCATGGGGGCAGTGCTTATATTGGAGTATCATTTGTGCGCAAATTTGGTGTATAATATTAATGATAATTTTGCTTAATGTAATTTTATCCAACTAGGGTTAAACAACACCATAGCCTTTGAATCCAAACTCTCCGCACAACCCTTTTCATTGCACCCATCCTGGTGAATTTTTCACCAAGAATAACCTTTTTATTTAAAGTAAAGGTCAATTATGAATTGCCTAATTCGATGGTGTTTTCGATAAATGAAGTACATGGCAATATGTGGAGTTCAAAATACAAACCAATTATCCACCAACAAGATTACAAAATATCGAGGAAGAATATTCTTAATCAATAAAAATTTAAAAAACAGGATCAGATAAGATAACAAAAAAAAATTAAACAGGATCTCCTCTTCTAAACAGATTTTATCCATCCAACAACAATACAGCTTTGATCCTTCCAACAACAAAGTTGGATTCTGAATTAAACATGGAGGCTCATGCCTGCATGTAAACTTTGCACACCCCTGGTAGATTATTAGAGGAATTCACATCAATCTGAAAATCATACCACCATACTTTCATCCAATGCCATAGTCGAAGCAAGATAATCTCACGTACACGCTGCTCCAATCGAGGTGCTTATTCCGAAAAATAGCATCAATTTTAAGGATCCAAATCGACCAGGTGATGACAAAAAACAGGGACACCCATACCTTCCTCCATTCCTTGCTCCATCGTACATCAGTCCCAATCTTGAACAAATCCTTGATAGTTGCCGGCATAACCCATTCAACGCCCCACCAATTAAAACACAAACCCCAAACCGACCAAACCTGTTGACAAAACAGAAACAGGTGTTGTACATCCTCTCCTCGACATCCACAAAATGGACACACATCCAAGTCGGAGGAAATGATCCGTTTATTAGCCAACTGTTGACAGTGAGCTTATTATTGAGCACTTATTATTGGAGCTTAGGGCTTCATTCCGCCTATAAATTAGTGCGTGTAAAGAAGATGATCTATATATTACAGATACATCAAAAACTATCTCTTATAATCTTCTTTTTAAATAGTGATTTTTTACCGATTGTGATGACCGTGGGTTTTCTCCAGATTCTCGAGTTTTCCACTTAAAAATCTATTGTCTTTATTTGTGTTTGTGTGCAATTTGATCATAATAAGTGGTATCAGAGCTAGATCGTGAGAAGTGAGAAACATATAAAAAAGGAACCTGAAATCCACTGCTGTGTTTGAGCCGCTACACCAGCTGCTCTTTGCTCGTTGTTGTCTCCACTGCTGAGCTCTTATTGTGCACTGTTAAAGAGGAGAAACAAAGTGCGAAGGAGGAGTAGATCCACGAGGAGAAGGCTCTGTTTTGATGCTCATCATTGTTATGGTGCTGTGCTTTGCTGTTTGTGCTGCCTCGGTCAAATCCAATTGCTTTCTATAGGAGAAGGAGAAGCAAGTGATAAGTGAGCATTGAAACATTCGGCCAAGTGAAGACCAAGAAAGTAAGTGCAGAGAAGGGATATTGGTCACGAGGTGGTTGTCCTCTGACTATGACAAGCACAATTTTTAAATGCTCTTGGTGAGGACCACGCGAGTATAGTGTCACGTCCTAAATTTTTCGTGCTCTCGAACAGATCACGGGAAGCCCCTTGGTCATCCATTCCCAAAGATAAAGTGAGGCTTTGATAGAAGACTCTAGATTTCTCTAGAGTCATGTAGAGAACTCTTGTACATTCTAGATTTATCTAGAGAAGTGTAGAACTATCATGTAAATACTAGACTTCTCTAGGGTTTTCTAGGAAGATTTAGGAAGTATGTAGAGATGTATAGAATTCTCTAGAATTCTTAACAAGGCCTATAAATAGGCTTGTCCTCCTCATTTGTAAACCATCCAAGAATCCAAGACATCATAAAAATTCGCAAGCTTTCAAAGCAATACAAAGCAAGTTTGAGCATCCAAGCTTCGTTACAAAGTTCCAAACACTTGAGTGAGTTCGAGAGTAAGGCTGACTTAGCATCCTCGAGGCGAAGCTTGCTAAGTGCCGCACGGACTAGAGAAAAAGCCCGTGGCAAGTGATATTAGAGCACGGTTACGAAGGGTCGGATCGTGGTTAAAATGGCCAAGGAATTGAACATTTCCCAACGTATGCAACTATCCCTTGATCCCGAGTTTCAGGAGGAAACTCAAGCTCATGGAAGGAAGAGAAGGGAGAAGTCTCGCGAGGGGCGGGAGTCCTTGTCTTCCCTTAGCACCCGATTGGCACGAGTGGAACTAGCCTTGGCCGACGGAGAGGACAGGCTAGACAAAGTCGAGGAGCATGTGAGGGAGCTGGCGTCCAATGAGGAGGAGCTCCGCGGAGAGATGCAAGGTGCACTCAATACCGCCGTCGACATACTACGGAAGCAAAACGATGCCTTACAAGCTCTCATCGACCCGTTACGAGATGAGGTCAAGGAGCTCAAAGGCAAGTTAAGCCTTTGCAAAGTTGCATTATCATCGGGTGATGGCAGCGTGGTGTAATCTGCTTCCAGGATCGAAGTTCCAAAGCCAAGGTCTTTCAATGGAACGAGGAACGCTAGGGAGCTCGACAACTTCTTGTTTAGCCTAAAGCAATACTTTGGTGCGCTAGTTTTGGTGGACGAGAGTGCCAAAATCCGCACGGCACCTCTCTACCTTACCGATACCGCTACCTTGTGGTGGAGGAGGCGGCAATCGGACATCGAGCGAGGGACATGCTTGATTGAAACGTGGGATGATTTTAAGAGAGAAATCAAGAGGCAATTCTACCCTGAGCACGCGGAGGACGAAGCACGAGCCAAGCTTCGTCGGCTCATACAAAGGGGATCGATCCAAGATTATGTGAAGGAATTCTTGGAGCTAACCCTCGAGATCCCAGGTATGGTGGAAAAAGACTTGCTCTTTTCATTCATGGATGGATTGCAACCTTGGGCCAAACTTGAGTTGCAAAGGAGAGGGGTCCAAGATCTTGCTCATGCTATTGTCGTGGCAGAATTCTTGATCGAGTTCCGCAAGAGCGACCCCAAGCCAAAGAACCCCAAGGTCGCAAGTTCGAGCAAAGGTAGGGGAGAGGAGAAGTCCCCCAAGGATCGAGACGGCCAATCTCGATTCACCAAAGAAAAGGGCAAGTAACCCTTCGGGCACAAATCCGGAGGGCAGGAGCATAAGGTTGGGGGAGACCAACCCAAGCCACGGATGGCGTGCTTTATATGTGACAGGCCTCATCGTGCCAATGAGTGCCCAAAGAAGTCGAGACTCACCGCACTCATCCAAGAGGACGAGCAAAGGAGGAAAGAAGCGAAGATGGGATCCCTCCAATTCTTGAGCGCGGTGAACGCCAAGATCCATGTGCCTAAGGATGCTCCCAAAGGCACGATGTTTGTCGAGACGGTGATCGAAGGACGACCTATCAAAGCATTGGTCGACACCGGAGCTACCAACAATTTCATATTAGAAGGCATGGCAAATCGCCTTTCCCTTAAGGCTTACCGAGGAGGTGGTTTCATTAAAGCGATGAACTCGAAGGCTCAACCACTCATCGGTATATCCAAAGGCGTCAGCATGAGGATTGGACAATGGGAAGGTATGGTGAATCTCTCCATTGTTCCTATGGACGATTACGACTTAGTGCTTGGCATGGAGTTCATGGACCAAGTCAAGGCGATCCCCATCCCATATACCAACTCTTTATGCATACTTGAGGATGGCAAGACATGTGTGGTGCCTTGCACTCGGGGAAAATGAGGCACCAAGGTGTTGTCCGCGATGCAGCTTGAGAAGGGTCTCAAGCGGAACGAAGAAACCTATCTTGCCACCCTCGTGGAGGAAGTCCCGGATGGGGGTGCCAAGCCCCTTAACCTGCCGACCGAAGTAAGAGAAGTTTTGGAGGACTTCTCGGATGTCATGCCTACCGAATTACCGAAAAAGCTTTCTCCTAGGCGGGAAGTTGATCATCATATTGAGCTTGAGCCGGGAACTAAGCCCCCTGCCCAAGCACCTTATCGTCGTATGGCCCCGCCTGAGCTCGAGGAGCTTCGAAAGCAATTGAAGGAGCTTCTGGATGCAGGTTATATTCAACCATCGAAAGCTCCTTATGGTGTCCCGGTGCTCTTCCAAAAGAAGAAGGATGGTTCTCTCCGTCTATGCATCGACTATCGAGCACTCAACAAAGTGACGGTGAAGAACAAGTATCCATTTCCTTTGATCGCCGACCTCTTTGATCAACTTGGAAGCGCACGGTGGTTTTCCAAGCTTGATCTCCGTTCGGGGTATTATCAAGTGAGGATAGCCGAAGGCGACGAACCAAAGACTACTTGCGTAACGAGGTATGGAGCGAATGAGTTCCTAGTGATGCCCTTCGGTTTAACTAATGCCCTGGCAACATTCTGCACTTTGATGAATTCGGTATTCCACCCATTCTTGGATCGCTTCATGGTGGTATACTTGGATGACATCGTGGTGTACAGCAACACCTTGGAGGATCATGCCAATCACCTACGACAAGTCTTCCAAGTGCTCCGTGCCAACGAGCTTTATGTAAAAAGGGAGAAATGCTCGTTTGCCCAACAGGAGATTGAATTCTTGGGGCATCGGATAGGGCACGGGAAAATCCGGATGGACGGAGCGAAAATAAAGGCAATCCAAGAATGGGAACCCCCGATGAAGGTACCTCAACTCCGTTCTTTCTTAGGCCTCGCTAACTACTATCGTCGATTCATCTCGGGGTACTCGGCGAAGACAGCACCCTTGACGGACTTACTCAAGAAGAATCGTTCTTGGGAGTGGGACGAGCGCTGTCAAGAGGCCTTCGAAGCACTAAAGCAAGCTGTCAGCGAGGAACCAGTCCTTGCCTTGCCAAACTATGGCAAACCGTTCGAAGTTCACACGGATGCTTTGGACTTTGCTATCGGGGGTGTGTTGATGCAGGAAGGACATCCCATAGCTTACGAGAGTCACAAGCTCAATGACATGGAGCGACGCTATACTGTGCAAGAGAAGGAGATGACGGCAGTGGTGCACTGCCTACGCACATGGCGTCACTACTTGTTAGGAGGCAAGTTTGTGGTCAAAACCGACAACGTGGCCACAAGCTACTTCCAAACGCAGAAAAAGCTCAGCCCAAAGCAAGCACGATGGCAGGACTTCTTGGCTGAGTTTGACTATGTCTTGGAATACAAGCCGGGCAAGGCAAACTTGGTAGCAGACACATTGAGCCGAAAAGCCGAATTTGCCGCTATCAGCAAACCCCAGAGTCCACTACTTGATCGTATTCGAGAGGGGCTGCAACACGACTCCTTTGCCAAAACCTTGTTCGAGCTCATTAAGTCGGGGAAGACGAGAAGGTTTTGGGAGATGGATGGGATAATATACGCCGAGAAGAATCGTTTATATGTGCTGAAGTGGGGAAACTTACGGCGCGAAGTGCTTAAGGAGTGCCATGATTCTCTATGGACAGGACATCCGGGACAACGACGAACACATGCCTTGGTGGAGGCATGTACTTCTGGCCGTACATAAGGGAGGACGTGGAGTCCTATGTGTGTACTTGTCTTGTGTGCCAACAAGACAAGGTCGAGCAGACCAAACCGGCGGTATTGCTCGAGCCGTTACCTATCCCGGAACGTCCATGGGAGAGCGTCTCAATGGACTTCATCGTTGGTTTACCCAAGTCCAAAGGCTATGGCACTATCATGGTCGTAGTAGACTGATTCTCCAAGTATGGCATATTTATCCCCGCAACCAAGGAGTGCCCTGCAGAGGAGGCAGCCCGCCTCTTCCTCAAGAACATGGTCAAACATTGGGGAGTTCCTCGGAACATCGTGAGCGACAGGGATGCTCGCTTCACAGGAAAGTGCTGGTCCGAGTTACTGAAGCTCATGGGCTCAACGCTCAATTTCTCAACGAGCTTCCACCCGCAAACGGATGGGCAGACGGAGCGGGTGAATAGTTTACTCGAGATATACTTGCGGCACTACGTGAGTGCCAACCAACGAGATTGGGCTAAGTTGTTAGACATTGCCCAATTCGCTTACAACCTTCAACGTTGCGAGACGACGAACCGGAGTCCATTCGAGCTCGCAACGGGGCAGCAACCATTAACTCCCAGCGCCGTGGCAACGGGCTACACAGGGGCGAGCCCAGCGGCTTATAAACTTGTCAAGGCGTGGCGAGAACAAGTCGACACCGCCCGCGCTTACTTGGAGAAGGCAAACAATCGCATGAAGAAATGGGCGGACACTAAGCGGAGGCCACGGGAGTACCAACTTGGAGACCTTGTCCTTATCAAGCTCCAACCTCAAAACTATAAGGCTTTCAGGAATTTGCACAAAGGGTTGGTGCGACGATACGAAGGTCCGTATCCAATCATTGAGAAGGTAGGCAAGGTCGCTTATATGGTGGAGTTGTCACCAAAACTAAAGCTGCACCCGGTCTTCCATGTGAGCTTACTCAAGCCGTATCATTCGGACGAGAAAGACCCCGACCGAGGGCAATCAAAGCGTGCACCACCAATTGTCACTACCTCTTATGATAAGGAGGTAGATGAGATCGTTGCCGAAAGGGAAGTCCGCAAGAAGCGCGTTCCCCGTTATCGCGAGTTCCTTATCAAATGGAAGGGGTTGCCTGAGAGCGAGGCAAGTTGGGAACACGAGGCCAACCTTTGGCAATTCAAAGAACACATTGCCAAGTTTCGAGGCATGCAGGCGACGAGGGCGTCGCCAGGATAGATGGGGGAGAATGTCACGCCCTAAATTTTTCGCGCTCCCGAACACACCACGCGAAGCCCCTTGGTCATCCATTCTCAAAGATAAAGTGGGGCTTTGATAGAAGACTCTAGATTTCTCTAGAGTCATGTACAGAACTCTTGTACATTTTAGATTTATCTAGAGAAGAGTAGAACTATCATGTAAATACTAGACTTCTCTACGGTTTTCTAGGAAGATCTAGGAAGTGTGTAGAGATGTATAGAATTCTCTAGAATTCTTGACAATGCCTATAAATAGGCTTGCCCTCCTCATTTGTAAACCATCCAAGAATCCAAGACATCACAAAAATTCTCAAGCTTTCAAAGCAATACAAAGCAAGTTTGAGCATCCAAGCTTCGTTACAAAGTTCCAAACACTTGAGTGAGTTCGAGAGTAACGCTGACGTAGCATCCTCGAGGCGAAGTTTGCTAAATGCCGTACGGACTAGAGAAAAAGCCCGTGACAATAGGCTCATTTATTCATAATTTCAAGAAGCAAAAGGTGATTTTTGCAAAATCGAAGTCTTGAGGTCAGATTTTATTTTTTCCGTTATTGAATTATTTCATTAATTATAATTTTAAGATAAATTATAATTAGAGTGGGAGTAATAATGGAAGACGAAAAAATTAAAATCGACAAATTTGATGTGTCAAATTTTGCATTTTTGAAAATACAAATGGAAGACTATTTATACCAAACAAATCTTTATTTGTCGTTGGGAGGGGTAAAAGATAAGCCCGACGACATGGAAGATAGAAAATGGGATTTTCTTGATCGAAAGACCCTTAGGGTAACTTGACTCTCCCTATCGTTATCAGTAGCCTTCAATATATCAAAAGAAAAGACCACAGAAGATGTGATGAAGGCCTTAACATGCATGTATGAGAAGCCTTCGGCTTCAAATAAAGTTTTTCTGATCAAAAGTCTATTTAACATGAAGAAAACTGAAGGAAAATCTATGACTGACCATTTGAACGACTTTAACACCGTCACTATTCAACTAGAATTATTGGAATTACTTTTGATAATGAGGTGTTAACATTAGTGGTTTTAGCAAGTTTGCCAGACAGTTGGGATAGCTTGGTTACGGCTGTCAATAACTCGTCGGGACTAGTGCTCTGAAGCTCGAAGATGTCATTGGTGTTCTCTTAAACGAGGATATCCTAAGAAAGTACTCCTCATTGACAAAACCTTCAGGAGGTGTGCTAAACGTTCAAGAACGTGGCCGAGCTTTCTAGAAAAGCAGTTACAAAGGCAAGAGAAGAACACAGTCGAGAGAAAGAAGCAAGTCAAGAGAAGGTGTAGTGTAAGGACCCGAAAAATTTCATAAAATTTAGTTTCACGATAATTAATATGAATAGTAAATTATCGTATGTTATAATTTATTTTGTGGGGCTAAAAGGTTTTGAAAGTCCCAAAAATAACCTAGAAGGAGGGGGGGTGAATAGGTTATCTCAAAAAATTTTCAGACAGCAGTGAAGCTATAAGGTAATCTGCATTTCTTGAGTCTATTGCAATATTACGGAAGTTCTAAAGTTGAGACTTTGGTTTTGAGAAGCTCGTCTCTTTGGACTTAAAGTTCTTTATTAATAGTTCTAGGAATGATAATCAGTGCGAAAAGTAAATGACACAGGATTTTTATACCGGTTCAGACATTTGCTACCAACAAGTAACAGAAGCTTAGTTCAGTCTTCCCTTGATCATGACCAGTGTAGTCAAGCTAAGAGAAGGTTCACTAGTTCTTGTTTCTGGTTTATAAGATAACCCCTTTACAACAAGATCTTACTTGCTAAAGGATGAAGAACCTAGATTTTTCAGTGCTCTGCTGCAATTGTTGTTCTTCACTTGCAGACTAGTGACCTTTCTTCAGAAATCCTGAATCTTCGATTCAACTCAAGCATAGCGAGTTTCAAGGGTTTTTCTTCTTTTGAAAACTCTCAAATGATGTTAAAAAGTTTTCAGACTTGTCAACCTTATTCTCTGCGCCGTGAGTCCTCTTTTATAGACTTAGAAAACCAGAACCTGTGACTGTACTATCTGATAGTGACAGCTTTGTCCTCTACTGCAGTAGATTGACTTGACTTCACCTTTTCTGATCCAGTACACATCATCTTTACCTCAACTTCTCGTTTTTTATCCTTTCCTTGTTTCTTTTCATTACAGCGCAACTCATACTGCACCCAGCCTCATATACCGGGTCTACTGCACGCTTCTACTGCACAACCTCTACTGTAGTCCTCTGCTGCAACCTCTGTTGTCAGCCTCTACTGCAGCCTCTATTGTCAGTCTCTGCTGCACCCTCGGCTGCATGAGCTCTGCTCCTCAGTCTTCATATCCAGTCTTTCTGTAGCTTCATTTGCACTAAGTACTGCAACCAGTTTGCAGAGACTCAGCTCCCACTCAATAGCTTTCAGACCTCATCTACTCAGCCTGCTAGTGTAACTTCGTCTGCACCCAGCACTGCACTCAGTCTTCTGCAATTCAACTTGCATACTTGCACTGTGATATGGCTCACTTCATTTTGATGCTGGAATTGGT
The DNA here is from genome assembly GCA_035668315.1 of Drosera spatulata. Taxonomy (NCBI): domain Eukaryota; kingdom Viridiplantae; phylum Streptophyta; class Magnoliopsida; order Caryophyllales; family Droseraceae; genus Drosera; species Drosera spatulata. Next base: position 10,857 of record JAOVYX010016907.1, on the reverse strand, counting down.
CTTGAACACAGGAAGAGTCCTTGATCATGAGAACTCTGAGAGCCTTTTGTTGTTGTATGTTATTGATCTTTGACCTGTAAGTTTTTAGTGCCTGGTAGTCTGCACCCTCAGCCTACTCTGCTGCACCCTGTTGCACCAGCTGTCTGCTGCATCTCCTGCAGCCCTAGTCTGCAACTAGCTAAATAATTGTTACAGCCTAAGCATCTAATACATATATAATTTTTTTCTAAGTTTTGTGCATCAATTTCTATACAATGGAGGGATTGCACATTCCTATCTGACTTGTTTGACTATATAATAGAGAAATAATGCAAAATATGAATGAAATACAACCTTAATACGCGAATACGAAAAATACGATATTAATACGAAAATATCATATTTATACGAAAATGACCTAAACCTAATTTTGGCACTTATTTTTCTTTATGTCAATTTCTACTCCACCTAAATTAAATTAATTACCCATTAAATATCCACTAATTTTTCTCCTAAATTAGTTTAATTGATTTAGTTTTCTATAAACACAAGCTCTTTTCTCCTTTAAAATTCCTCACAAACACAAAACAAAACACTTCTTACATTAGAGTTAAGGAAGAGAAGAGAAGAAGGAGAAATTTAAGGAGAAAAGGAGAAGATAGGTGATAAGACGAGTAAGACGTGGAACCTTCACCGTTGTTAAGTTAAGATAATCAACTTGATTAGAAATTTTATGGAATATTATACACTCTTTGATAAATCCTGATATTAATATATGTTGAATCTTCACATGTTTAATTTCTAACAAAGTTAATAAATTGTGATTCAAAGTTGAGAATCTTAAGTTATAAATCAAAACGTGCGGATATATCAATCTATAAAAAATTGATTACAGAGATGAATTTATGACTTGATATGAAATTATATAGTAAGACTTATAAGACAAGATTATATTACTAGAAAGGTATGGAAGTTTATTTTTCATAACAGTTTACAAATAATAATTTGGAGTTATATATAGAGAGTTATGAGCAAATTAGTAAAATAAGGTCAAACTATTTAAACTACCAAAAATTATAAATTTGAACTAATTAACTGTTATTATTGGTAAAGTTTTATGATAGAAACTTTAATTCATTGGAAAGATTACGAAGTCTAGTTTATTTATAATTTTACAGGATAATTTTTGATGTTGTATACAAGAAGTTATGGATTTGAATACGTCGAAAGGTCAAGTTGGATAGAACCTAGGACACTCGTTTCAGAGGTCAGGAAGCTCACTTTAAAGGCCGGAACGCTCGTTTCAGAGGTCGGGATGCCCGTTCTAGAGGTTATGATACTCGTTTCAGAGGTTGGAATATCCGTCCCAAAGGTCGGGATGTCATCTTAGAACCTTCTTGACAAAGAATAATCATTTTGACCCCAAAACAACTCCAAATATTCATAAATACCACTAATGATATTCAGTATATAAAATCATCATCATAGACAATCAAAATAAGTATCAAAGGCCTTTACAAAGCTCAGCATCACCTCATAATATTAATATGATGGTTTTTCAAGAAATACGAACAAACATTCATAAGGAAATGTATTAATATATGAATTTTATTAGGACCTGAAGACGCCCCTCGTTGAGACATAAAGGACAAGCTGAGCGCGTGTGTGAGGAAGTTGCAATAAGAAGGTAACATTTAGATTTATTGTGTATAACGATGCGTATTATTATACCGTGAGTATAATAATATGCATTGGAATATATGGACGTAGTCACTAAATATGACTGACGTAAAATACTGACTGTAACTGTTATGTGTCGTGATAAGATGATGTGTGTGTTTGTGTTATGCCTCGATTGTTGGTATAAAGAGGATGAGTGAGTGAAAGGAGTGTTAATTGGTGAGACAACTCCATGGTATAAAACACAAAGGGTCTTGTGTCTGTCTTATTTGTTATACAGTGATTTTGTGGTGACATTCTTTCATCGAACTTGTGAGGTCGTTTTGGTATGAGGGAAGCTCACTGCTATCCCGGGCTCCTGTTTGACTGATCCCCTACTACCCCAGACTCCGATTTGACTGATCCCTTTTCGCGGATGTTCTTTTTACTAAAGCTGAATAGAGCTTGATAAGTTGAAATTGAATAAGTCTCGCTAAGGATACAATTATAACACTAAGGTATCCATTGTCTATCTTTACTGTGTTTTTAAGATAACAATTGTGAATATCGGATTGATATGATAAGTTCCAGAGTGTTGGAATAAAGGACCTAAGTGGACATCTCGCTTTTATTTTTTTTTTTCTTATCTTCTTCTCTTGTATAACCCCTGATAAGGGGACCGACACGTTATTGAGCTCATATGGCTCACAGTTACTATTTTTCTGTGTTTTTCTCTTCTCTGTGTTTTCAAGAGGTAAAGACGACGGGCAGGTGTGATATATGTTATGGTGCTAATGTGCATCTACTGTAATATGATTTATGAATTAAGTAAAATATGTAATAAATGAGAAGTTTCCACTGTATTTGATAATATTATTGGTTATGTCGAAGTGGATTTTATTTATTTATTTTATATAAATCGGTTAAGTAATTTTTGCCTATCTGGGGTGTTGGGTTTCAGCGATAGTGAGGTCATTTGAATTATTATGTATTAATAAGTTATGAAAAATTAGGGCGTTATATTTAGTCTGTTGGAATTATCAGGAAAAGGGACATTTGAAGCATGACTGTGAAGCGCTAAAGAAGCAACCAGATCAGAACGATAAAGGCAAACGTTCGGTTAATATCTCTACTGAATCTTTTTCATGTGACGATGCTTTAATTCGGGCATGTAATACGAGATGTGATTCTTGGATATTGGATTCTGGTGCATCGTTTCATGCTACTTCGGATAGAAGTTGTTTTGTGAATTATGAGCAGGGAAATTCTTGTAAGGTCTATCTTGGTGATGATAATCATTGCGACATAATTGGAAAAGGAGATGTATAGGTCCGGCTAGCAAATGGAACCGAATTGAAGCTGAAATAAGTCAGACATGTTCCTAAGCTTACAAAGAATCTGATTTCTTTGAGCCAGCTATCAGATGAAGGTTACATCACTATGCTCGATAGTGATCAATGGAAGATCAATAAAGGCGCCCTGGTGGTTGCTCGAGGCAAAAGAGAGGGAACTCTCTACATGACTACAAGCAGAAGCAGTTTCAACATTGCTACCTCAAAAGCTGACGTAAATGTATGGCATCAAAGGCTCGGACACATGAGCAAAAAAGAAATAAAGGTAATGGCATCAAAGAGAAAACTTGATGATCTGACATCCGTTGACTTGTAGTTCTGTGAGAGTTGTGTTCTTAGGAAGCAAAAGAAAGTCAGTTTCTCAAAAGGTGTTCGAACTCCAAAGGTTATCAAGTTGGAATTGGTACATATAGATGTCTGGGGACCTTCAGAGGTATCATCTCTTTCTGGTGCTAGATACTATGTTACTTTCATTGACGATGCTACTAGGAAGTTTTGGATTTGTTTCTTGAAGAATAAATCTGACGTGTTTGAGACTTTCAAGAAATGGAAAAGCTTGGTTGAGAATCAAATAGGTCTAAAGGTGAAGTGTCCTAGATCAGATAATGGAGGCAAGTATTGCAGCCATGAGTTTGAAGAGTTTTGTGCTGTGAATGGGAGCTTACGACAAACAACTGTCCAAGGATTTCATGGTAGAATGGCGTTTCTGAACGCATGAATAGGACTATCGCAGAACGTGCTAGGAGCATGAGATTGAATACTGGATTACCCAAGCAGTTTTGAGCCGAAGCTGTGAATACATCTGCATACTTGATAAACAGAGGACCTTCCGTATCGATAGGCTGTATATTACTAGAGGAAGCATGGACAGAAAAGAAGGTAAAACTTTCACACCTGTGGATTTTCGGTTGCGTCTCTTATGTTCATATCAATAGTGCTGATAGATCCAAATTAGATGCAAAATCAAAAGTTTGCACTTTCTTGGGTTATGGTGTGGACAATCTTGGTTATAGGTTATGGGATCATGAAAATCACAAGGTAATTCGAAGCAAAAATGTGGTTTTCAATGAGAATGCTTTTCATAAGGACAAGTTCACTGAGAAGAACAAGGAGTCAGAAGCTGAGTTTGTTGAACTTGATGGTTCTTCTAACAATATTGAAAACCATGATATAGAACAGGATGAAGCACATGAGGAGAATCAAGCTGAGTCAGTGACACCACCACTTGCAGTTGCTCGTCCCAGGAGGACCATCAGAGCCCCTGACAGATACTCTCCATCTCTAAGTTATCTATTGCTTACAGATAGCGGTGAGCCAAGTTGCTACAACGAGACCATGCAGATTAGAGACAAGATGGAGTGGGAGAGAGCCATGGATGACGAAATGAAGTCATTGATCCAAAATAAGACATGGGAGCTGGTAAAACTTCCAGCTGGGAATAAGGATATTCAGAACAAGTGCGTGCATAGGCTGAAACAGGAACCTAGTGGCTCGATAAGATACAAGGCCAGGTTAGTTGCAAAGGGATTTCAACAGAAGGCAGGTATCGACTTCACTGAAATTTTTTCTCCTATTGTTAAATTGCCAACTACTAGAACTGTTCTAAGTATTGTTGCTGCCGAGGATCTTCACTTAGAACAGTTTGATGTTAAAACTGTGTTTCTTCATGGTGAGTTAGAGAAGGATTTGTATATGCAGCAACCAGAGGGATATGTAGAGACTGGTAAGGAACGCCTGGTGTGTAAATTGAAGAAAAGTCTGTATGGATTAAAGAAAGCCCCGAGACAATGATATTTGAAGTTTGACAAGTTTATGTTGAGAAATGGTTACACCCGTTGTCATAAAGACCATTGTTGTTATTTCAAGAGTTTTGAAACTTCCTATATTGTTCTGCTCTTGTACGTGGATGATATGTTAGTAGCTGGTTCTAACATGAGAGAGATCCAAAAACTAAAAGAGTAGATGGCTAGAAGATTTTCAATGAAGGACTTGGGAGCTGCTAATCAGATTTTGGGATTGAGGATCGAAAGGAACAGGAAGGACAAAGTACTGAAGCTGTGTCAGAAAGAGTATATTTCTAAGGTGTTGAAGAGATTCAACATGGAGAATGCCAAACTTGTGTCTACTCTTTTGACAAGTCACTTCAGGAATCTTTCGATGCATGACAGTCCAAAATCTAAGAAAGAGAAGAACATGACGTCAAAGACTCCATATGCTTCAGCAGTTGAAAGTCTCATGTATGCATGGTTTGTACAAGGACAGACATCTCTCATGCAGTGGGAGTTGTGAGTAGGTTTATGTCTAATCCTAGAGTTCAGCACTGGAATGCAGTTAAATGGATCTTAAGATAACTTGCAGGTACAAAGGATCATGCATTATGTTACACAGGTACTAAACTAAGCTTGTAGGGGTTTACAGTTTTAGACATGACTGGTGATCTTAAGATAGTAGGAAGATAACTGGCTACGTTTTTACTCTAGACAGTGCAACAATTTCTTGGGTTTCAAGGTTGTAAAAAGTGGTTGTGCTATCAACAACAGAGGCTGAGTATATTGCTTTAACAGAGGCATGTAAGGAACTGATTTGGTTAAAAGGTCTACTAGCTGAGCTGGGACATAAGCAAATGGACTACAAGTTATACTATAACAGTCAAAGTGCAATTCATTTGGTAAAGAATTCTGCTTATCATTCGCGAACAAAACATATCGTTGTCGGATATCATTTTACCTAGGATGAGCTCAAGAAGGGTTTCTTCAAGCTAGTCAAGATTCATATCAAAGATAATCCTGCAGACGTGTTGACAAAATCAGTTATCACTAAGAAGCAGAAGTCTTGTTTGCCTTCTGTTGGACTTTGCGTCGTATATGATTGCAAGTCACCACCATAACTACTATGCGAGGAGATACTTGGGATAATCAGTCTCCAGTGGGAGATTGTTGACAGTGAGCCTATTATTGAGCACCTATTATTGGAGTTTAAGAGAGCCGTGTACTACTCTGTTTTGACACCGATTAATGTAGTCAAGAGAGTTGCCCTGACTTAGCTTCATTTCGCCTATAAATTAGTGCGTGTAGAGGAGATGATCTACACACTACAGATACAACAAAAACTATCTCTTGTAATCTTCTTATCAAATAGTGATTCTTTGTCGATTGTGGTGGCCGTGGGCTCCCGGTTCTCGGGTTTGTTTTTGTATGCGATTCGATCCTAACAAACTATCTCCTTGTTGCGATCCATCCCATAAGCATAAGCCAAACCTGTACTTTAACTTTCGGCAGAACAAGGCCCTGCCAAACATCTTTAAAGACGTGTCCCTCTAACCTGTTGAGCTTGCATACAAAATGAGCACGTAGAAAACACCCCATCAGGCAAGAATTTCCATACGTAATGATTATCCGCATCTCTTCGTAGAGAAACCTGATCCAATAAGCCTATCAATTGAGCATGGACTTCTTGCTCCTATACAAACAGTTTCCTACGCCATAAAAACTGCCATATCCATTGTTCGCCATCCCAGACTCCCATATCACTGATCACCCCCCTTGTTTTGACAAATTAATTGAGTATAAGCGTGAAAACTTCACACATAGTGGTTTCGATCCCAACCAAGTATCCTCCCAGAAATGCGCTCTGTTTCCATAACCTATACACTCCATCCCCAACCCTCCTCAAATACACGCCTATAACCGTTGTCCCATTATGGATATCAGACCATATAGAACCTTTGTGTACCTTCTGTAGTTCCTCTATAGTGACCTTGGCAGGTAACCGATACTTTGCCTGAATGACACGCCTTCGTAAATGTAATACCCGAGAATTTTGGGAGTTTTGAGATGAATATATATAACGTTATGATTTTAAAATAAATCGTGCTTAAAGGTTATATATTTAAATCCAAGAAGATGTTTGATTATTAAATCAAATATGACGATGGAATATTTTGAGATGATTGATTGAACGCGCCAATAAACATTACGAACGAATAACGTTACAAAGTTATAACGTTATAAACGTTGCGTGTAAGGGCTAGCGATTTTAATCCCACAAACAATGGATTATGACTCGGGAGGTCATAATTTCGTATATTGGATAAATCTATCGACGCAAATAGATTTTTCATGGATTAATATTATGAAATTTGGGTGAAAAATGGATTGAACGAGACATATCGTGGGACAAAACGTGGGATTAACCCACCTCACCCACCTCTCCCTTTTCTTTTCTCTCCATTCCCGCACTTCCTTTCCACTTCACCCACATGCCACACCACCACCACCACTCCCACTCCCACTCTCCCCTGCCGGCTACCATCATCATCATCTCCAGCCGCAGCGGCCGCCTCTCCGGCCACCATCATCATCGCTGAACATCATCATCATCATCATCAACATCATCATCATCAACATCATTATCATCACTCCATCATTACCACCATCATTTTGATCATCATCGCACCATTACCACGAGGAGGACCAATGCCAGCTGATCAACTAGTTAACATCGTCAACGGATCCATCTGTGTGATCGTGTACTTAAGAAAATCAAACACGTTCGAGATAACCTCACTCGTCCGATACACCTCTTTTATTCATTCACACGATTCAAACACGTCTGTGCATGCTTTAGGACGTGTTTATGCTGTGTTTTATGTGTGTATAATGGTTTGGATACGTTAAAACGCAAATTGAGAAATCCGTTGACGGGCAGGGAGGTTCCCTGCAGGTTCTGGCCGGAGATCCATCACGCCCGCGACCATTCTGGGTCGCGGCCGCGACGAGGGAAAAATTGGGAATTTCCTGCAGAGTGGCGTCGCGCCCGCGACGGGTTTTTGGCCGAGAAAAATACATTTTCGTGCCCTGAACCTTAAACCTAAATGCGTCTTTGAGATATATAACACCTACGCATAGAAATAAATCATCAAACGTGCATAAACGATCACGCTTGACATGTGATGGGGTATTTGGGGTTGAAATGAACTAGAATGCACCCTTATAATATATATACCCTCTTAGGAAATAAATGAAAGCGACCGCTTAATGTTTAATAAGAAAAGAACGGGGGATGTGAATTATAATTGCACTATCCATGTGAACTAATGAAAAGCAAACGAATAAGAAATATCGCCTCCTTGAACTGACAAGGACGGCATTGACATCCCTTGTGGATCGTTGGTCGTTTTCCTTGATATTATTGAGAAGGTCGAACATGTTGTCCCTTCTTCGATCCATTGCGATCATCTATTTTCCTTGAATAGCCTTGGTGGCTTGGGTTTGAGTCATTGCACTCCTGTGTTATCCTCTAAGTCATCGTCACGGGTGAGAACTAGCTAGGGAGCGATGGGCATGCCCCATCCTCGTTGCATGCATGCAGCGGCTTCTACGTCATTGTGGCGGAGCCACGGGTTATTCTCTGCAGGGAGGCCCAAATTATCTCAATACAGACAAACGATTCCTCATTGAATGCGCACAAGATGTGCAAGGCGACGCACAGAAAAGACAGGTATGGAAACAGAATCTATTGGATAGCCCGGCTGACGATTGACACTTTATCTTATCTCTGTACTCCGAGTCGGTCATATCCTTGAAGTTGTCACTGGTTTTGAGTCGAGTCATGAACCCTAATTAAATGCAAAATAAAGGGATGAATCTTAAAAGCGATATAAAGCCATATAAAGCAATGAGAAACGATGTTGTGTGATATGGCGCCCATATTTTCCTATATATATAAAAATGTTTTAAAGACTTTCGGCGGTAGTCATTGCCGTTAATGAAGTTCCCTGTAATTGGGATTTATACACCAGAGGTTACTGAGCTTCAATAACTCACGGTTATGTTTTTCAATTGCAGGCATGCCCCCAGCAGCACCTGAAGGCTTCTAGTGTGAGCGTGCATTGCATATAAACGAATCCATGTACTTCGAATATTATGGCAGATCAGATGACTATATTGATTAAATGTAACAATCGATCTGTATTGCTTCCGCTCTAATGTTGTAACTAAACAGGTATTTGGGATTGTAAGCTATGAATTCGGTTGCTGTTTATAGTTTCGTGACTTCTGTACCCTAAAACCCATTCGGTTTGTTTAGCCTTGTCACGAACCGGGTCCGTGACGGTATAATGCTCACGTGTCTTCTGACGCGGAAAGTCGGGGCATTACAGTAAAGCTTTCTCTCCATCTATAAAGCCAAACCACCATTTAAATAGGAGCTTTGCACTTTTTTAAATTATATTCCCGATTCCAAACCCGCTGAACTCCTTGGCATTCTCGAGTTGCTCCCATGTCACCAATGACATACCTCTTCCTTCCTTATCTCCAGCCCAAAAAAACCGTCTCTGTATACTAATGATGTCCTTGGAAATACCTTTCAGAATCCTATACAGAGAAAGATAATAGAGATGGAGGTTAGCAAAACAATGCTATAATGAGTGTTAGGTAACCACCTCGAGATAGTGTCTTCGCTTTCCAGGCTGCCAGCTTTTCCTTAATCTTTCTGATTAAAGGTTTCGACATCTTATAACTTCACGGGTTAGCCCATAAAGGCAGACCAAGGTAAGTACACGGAAGAGAACCAACACCACATCTCCTGCAACCACTCGTGCTCAATCCTATACAATAAACTTTTACAAAAATTGATCTTTAACCTAGTTAACACATGAAAACAGACGAACAGTTGTTTCACATTAATGAGAGGCATGCTCTCCGTTAGGCAAACCAAGAGGGTATCGTCTGGAAACTGAATATGTGAAAGTCCTACATCATGCCTACCGACAAATACTTCACCTATCAACCCCCATGCAACTGCCTGCTCGATTAAAGCGCTTATGACTTCCCCAGCCAGCAAGTAGAGAAATGGCGAGAGCAGGTCGCCTTGTCTGATTCCACATGATACTTTGAATTGTTTAGTATGAGCGCCATTCACAAATATTGAGATGCTAGTAGATGAAAGGCATGACATGATCCACGAACGCCATAACCTGTTGACGGTGGTGCGTGGCGGTGCCACAAATCAAACCGCGTAGCTTGTCCGCGTCCTTCCCCGCGTGGCTCTGCGAGTGATGTTGTTATATATAAGGAGAGGATTGATGGAGAAGCAAGAAGAACAAGAGAGACGCAGGAGAGAAAGGAATCAGGAGAGGAAGTGGAAGAGAAGAGAGGAGATAAGGTGGAAAAGGAGAAGTCACTATTCACATATACACACAAAAACACATTGAGGGTTTAAGGGATTTGTTTTAGAGATTATTATCTCTATCTCTTATTGTGAGATTCTCAATATTTTGAGTGTACCTCTTTTTGTATTTCCTCTTTTGGTTAGTGGATTTTTCGTCGTCGGCGACCGCCCGTTGTTTTTCCCGTAAGGGTTTCCACGTAAAAATCTTTATCTCATTTAATTTTACGCACTCGTTATTGTTTGTGTTTATTATTAATCGACCCGTTCATAACAAACTGGTATCAGAGCTTGGAACGTTTCACTCCTTATTTCCTACACTGGGTTTGCCCGCGTAGGCTAAGGAACGAATGTTGTTAAGTTCAGGATTTAAGTTATATTTTTTACGGATCAGTTTTCGTGTATTTTTTCCACAAAAATTAATTTTTCCCTCGGGTGAACAGTGCTTGAACAGTGTTCAAACAGTACTGCACAGTGTCGTGAACAGTGCACGGACATAGTCACTGTTTGCACAGTGTTTTGGTGAACAGTACTTAGGTAGGAACAGTGTTTCCGGCATTGAAAGATTCTTGGTGTGGGAGATGTTCGTATTCGGATGTGGGATGGTGTTGTGCGAACATTGAAAGATTCTTGGTGTGGGAGATGTTCGTATACGGATGTGGGATGGTGTTGTGCGAACATTGAAAGATGTTCGATATGT
>JAOVYX010016906.1:0-23452 GCA_035668315.1 Drosera spatulata | reverse complement strand
TTTGTGAACGCTAAGAGAGTTTGGACTTGGAAACAAGCTTTGTATTGAGGACACTTGGGAGATTACAAGGCTTTGAGGTTACAAGAATGTTTGGAATGACTTGGGATTCCTTGGGATGATTTGGCAAATGAGCCTTGCATCCTTTTATATACACCTCCATGGAAGGGTCTAGACTTTGTAATCTAGACTCTTCCATATTCTTCCTCCCTTCAGAATACACAAGAGTTTTCTAGATTCTTCTTCTATGTACAAAAATTTTCTACAAAATTCTATCAAATTCTAGAGTTCTCAAGAAAACTCTAGAAACGTATAAAATTGTCTAGAGAAATATGAAGAATTATAGACAATTTTTCGAGAAGAACCTCACGAATTAGCCCGTCCGTGATATGCTGTTTCATGTTCCGCCATGGCTCTCTTGGCCTCTATGAGCAGCTTTATGTTCCTCGCCTTTTACGTTTAGCACATCGGCTCAATGACCTTCGAGCCCGGGCAGTAAGCAGTGATTAATCGTACACTCTGCAGAGTTTGACGATTCGTTATTCATCCGTGGTCGGAGGGATGAGGCCTAGATTTTGACTACGAACACACTGTTTAGTGACCATGCTATATGAAAATCAGCCATTTGTGAGGCCTAATAGAGATGGGGAATGCCTCACTTCGCCTACCAAAATGCCAAAATGTTTAGCCCTGGGTTTTATATTGATGGTGCAACATGATACAAAGTATAGCATAGACAACTGCAGCTTCATGATTCATATTCAGTTTACTCTTATTCAGTTCCCCAAAATGGAGATAGGGTCATAAGTGAAAGTATTTGTTTAATGTCCAAAATTTTCTGGCAGTTTCATTGAAGAAAGTGTTATTGTTAATAATACTTTCACTTTTCATAATTAAAATGAGAACGATATTAAGAATAACACTTTCTTTAATGACGGCTTAGAGAAATTTGTGATGCCAGATAACAATGGTCAACCACAAATCCGTCTCAATAGATATTTCAATAGGTGTCTCTTGATCATTTTTTAGATGACGTTATCACTTAATCTATCTTTCTAACCATGTACTTACACTCATGCTAACTATTTTGCCACCATTACAGAAAGGTATTTGGATGGCCACACGTTTTTTCTTCTAATATAAGTCAAATATTCAATACCTACAAATTGCCAACATTACATCTACAATTCAAAACATGAAATAAATTAAAGTCCTTCCCATATAAATATCAACATAAATGGAAAAACTCTCCTCTAACTATACTCATGCATCCGTTTCTTTTCTTTTCAAAAAGAGATCAAATTAACCTCCAAATACCGAGATGAACTCTACCATCATACTAACACTAACCATATCTCTAATCCTATTCATAGTTATCTCCTCTTCCTTGTATGATAAACAACCCAACATCCAGGTTTCCTTCAACATCGTCATCCCACAAAACCACACAACCTCTAATGAAACCAAGATCATCTCAACGATCTCTCTGTTGCCGTCTCCATCGCCACAGCCTCCTCTGCCTCAGCCACCACCCGAAGAACAACCCGTGATCACAGCCCCTCCACCGAGGACTATTAAAGTGAGTATTTTCTTCTTTTCAACTATCTTATATATCTTGTTCTTATATGCTCTTTGATAAGTTCTGTTTTATGATCATCATGAGCAGAAGAAGACTAGTGTGGAGAAGCTTGAGGAGAGCTTAGCACGGGCAAGGGCGGCGATCAAGGAAGCTGCTCGGTCTAGAAACATCACGTCGGAAAAGGAAGAGAGTTTTGTTCCTAGTGGACCAGTTTACAGGCATCCTGAGGCTTTTCATCGGTTAAGTGTTGTTCTCTGTTTCATTCATTTCTTGATACAAGTATATAGGATAAGTATTCAATCTTCATTAGCATGGGGAGAACAAATACATGAGATGATTTCTCCCTAATCACTAGGTAGAAATCATCACAATACGTCGCGCAAATCTAATGATTATTACCGAAATCTCTCGAAAGAACTTAACGATGGGTCATCTATCTATTTCGAAAGAACAAGAGAGTCAAAGTGGCAATAATTCAAAAATGAATTTTCTGCTAATTCCATGATTATCATCTACTTATTCTAGTTCCAATATTTCCCCTACGGAATTAAGCACAATCCTAATATACCCTTGTGAAAGAATCTTAAAAGGCAACTATTAAAAGAACATTATTCAAAGTGTGATAGCAACTTCTCAAATCCATATTACCTTTAATTTCCTTGCATAATAAGGTAGCATGGATTAGGACACTCCATGTAATAACAACCACCCTAAGTGTGTACGTAATCAAAAAAGTTCAAACGTTAAGCATCCTTGTCACGGACACTCCAAAGTTGAGTTGTAAGTTGACTGCTAGTGGTGCAAAATTATTTTTTAGAACGGATTCAGAGATTAAAATATGGACATACTTCCTCCGTCTTAGAAAAAATACAATCGTTTGACTTGACACGCATATCGATATAAAATTTAAAGGATATAACCGTTTGACATGACATACGTATCGATGTAAAATTTGAAAGACGTATAACGACGATTAAATATAGTTTTTCTATAAATTTATCGTGAAACATCAATGGTTGGGTAAGTTACGTACTTCAACATAATACATGTTGCAGGACGATCAGACGTGATTTGATATGAAAACGAGACTTGTATTCATGCATATAGAATAGTACAAAATACGTATATATTGCATCCTTTCCGGGATGGAGGGAGCAATCTATAGTTTTTCCCATGTGTATGTAGAGCAAAGTGTACAGCTTCTTATTATTGTTTCCAAAGTAATGTCTGAATATTTCGGAATCATTATAACGAGTCAAGGTTTATCTCATTCATGACTGTAACCAGGGATATGCAACCGTCTTCGTGCTTAGTTTGTGGTGCATTTCGTTTGATCATTAGTATGGCATCACAACAGCTAGTCAGAGCTCATGAATCTAGACTCGCTTTCTGCCTAAGGTTCTAATAATTTGATATCGTTGTTGATTTTTGTTAGCTATTTATGTTAAGATATATATTTGTGAGTTTTCTACCATCTATTTTGAAGACAATTTTTTTGTTGTTCACAACAGAGATAAAATTATACACTATCACCTTCTCTATACGAGAGCACTTGGATTGTTACTGACAAATCACCCACCATGCAGGAGTCACATAGAGATGATGAAGACATTCAAAATCTGGACATACACGGAAGGAGACCTACCGATATTCCACGAAGGTCCGCTAAACAACATCTACGGCATTGAGGGCCGCTTCATATTAGAAATGGAGGGCGAGATGATGAGCCACGTCGACAGTAGCCGGTTCAGGGCAAAGAACCCTGATGAGGCTCATGTATTCTTCCTCCCATTCAGTGTAGCCAAGATGGTTCAGTTCCTTTACAGGCCTTTGCTGTCCTACTCCAGGGGTCCTCTGTATAGAGTTGTGCTCGATTATGTGAATGTTGTGGCTGAAAGGTACCCTTATTGGAATAGAAGCAGAGGTGCTGATCACTTCATGGTCTCTTGTCATGATTGGGTATGTTCCTCTTCCCCATCCTTCGAATACATACTGTGGGTAAATCCATAGGAAAAAATAGCATCACTTAGAACACAGATTTGAACTTCATCCCTAGAAACATACGTAGAATTTAAGGAGGATGATACTAATCGAAATACTTGATATTACGTAATGGAACACTATAACTTGAGACACAAGACTTTAAACCTTTTAGGTGAAAGACTCTTTGCTATTGGAATGCTTGCTTGACTTGATGATTGGATGAGAAGGTCTTGGACTCTTTTTATAGTTGAGGATGGAAGGGTGTAGAATATAAGAAGGATGTAGAAGATGCAGAAAATATTTTGAGAGAAGAATCTAGATAAGGAGAGGGATGGAGAAGACTAGAGAATTATAGATGTCTTTAGAATTGATCATCTTTTTTGAGCCATACACGTTGGGCTCAGGGATTGGTCTTGGGCTTGAATCTTTTTTGGGTTGGTGTTGGCCCTTCAACCCTCCCCCTCAACACTGACCCCTCTTGCTTCCATCCCAAGAAGTCGACGGAACTCTTCGAACTTCGCTTGGTTGAGTTCCTTGATGAAGATATCTGCTATTTGATTCTTCATGTTGATTTTTGTCACTGGACTGAAGGTTTCTTCGTAGTCTTGTCCATATTGCTGTGAGAACTCTCGAGCAACCAAACGAGCCTTGTATCTCTCTATGGATCCATCTGACCTGGTCTTCAACTTGTAGACCCATTTAGTTGAGATTGGCTTCACATCCTCAGGTTTTGGTACTAACTCTCATGTCTCGTTCTCCTTCAAGACCTTGTATTCTTCCTCCATGGCCTTGATCTATTCTTTACTCCTTAAAGCCTCTTCATCCGTTGATGGCTCTTTAATATCATCATCTGTTGTAATTGCTGTATTTGCATACTTTGGATTTGGTTTCTTTTCCCTCTTTGATCTTCGCAGTTGTTGGTCTGGATCTACTTCAATTTTTATTTGTGCTGGTCGTTCCTCTTCTGTCATCTTGGTCTTCTGAGTAGTTTTCTAGTACAATCCTGTTTTTCATGGATTTTTCGAGTGTTCAGATGATTCAGACAAGGCTTCATTTTTCCCAACATCTTCCTGCTCATCCATCTTTTTTTGTACTTTGTTTTCTAACTCTTCAGAATCTGGAAGCACCACCTCTTTTGTCGATGACCATGATGAAGCTTCGTCGAAAATCACATTTCTTGAAGTGTAAGAGCGACCTGTTGTAGGGTCACAGTACCTTCATCTCTTCCTTGCATCATCATATCCGACAAAGATGCAACGAATTGTCTTTTTGTCGAACTTACTTCGAAGATGGTCTAGGACAAAGACGTAGCAAACACATCCAAATACGCAGAAGTGCTTGACCGTGAGTTTGACATTCCATAGCTTCTGAAAAGATGAGATGACTTGTAACTTTGCCTGAGATAGCTGTTGATTACATACGTCACCGTCTTCATACACTCTGTCCAAAACCTTGGGGGCACATTCTTTGAGTGCATTAAGTTTCGACATATCTCTGCCAAGTGTCGGTTCTTCCTCTCAGTAATACCATTTTTCTGAGGAGTATTAGGGCATGTCAATTGGCGCTTGATCTTGTGCTCCTTCAGGAATGACGAGAATACTTCTGATGTGTATTCCCCTCTATTGTCGCTACGTACACAACGCACCTTCTTTCCAAGTTCATCTTCAACCTTTTCTATGAACTCTTTAAATTTTATGATGACTTCAGATTTTTCTTTAAGAAAGTAAACCCACACGTACCTTGAAAAATCATCAATGAAAGTCACCATATACTTTGCCCCGCTGAATGATGAATGCTTCATCGGTCCGAAGACATCTGAGTGGATGAGTTTCAAAGGCTCCTTTACTCTAAACTTTGAGTCCTTATGAGCCTTTGCATATTGACACCCGGCGCAAATAGCATCTCTTTTGATTTCTAGATGAGGAAGACCCTTTAACATCGACTTTTTCATCATGATCTCTAACTTATGGTAACTCACGTGCCCAGTCTAGCATGCCATAAATCTGTCGTCTCGTTTTTCGGAGTCTTATCTACGTATGCTGATTCAGCAGACATCACGTAGATAAGACTCTAACCTTTGCCCCTTCATTATTGGTGTATCCGAGACCTTTAGATTTTGATACACCTTGACATCTTGTGGTCCAAATACCACATAATTTTCGAATGATGTCAATTGAGACATAGATAACAGATTCTTTATCATACCTGGCACATGATAGACGTTTTGTAACTGTACCTCGTTAGCGCCGGATCGAGGTGTAATCACAGTCTTCTCAACATGACTGATCGGAAGTCTAGAGTTGTTTGCAGTGACTACAACTTGTTTCCCTTTACACTCTGTCATGCTCTCCAGTTTCTCCTTGTCTCCGGTCATATGATTAGAGCAACCGGAGTCAACGATCCAATCTTGATTGTAGTCTATCCTTCCTGAGTTTGGAGATGCTGAAAGGGCAACTTCCTCTGTGGTTGAGAAGGATGCATAGATATCCCACTCTTCTTCACTTCCACCATCATGGTGGGTGCGGTCACCACATTTCCTTCAATATTTTTCTTCTTAAACCGACAGTCACTGGCGATGTGGCCCTTCTTGCCACAATTATAGCATTTGAAGTGTTTCTTATGCATGGCCTTAGGTGACTGTCCTCTTTTGTCTGGGGTATTCTTTACTCCCCCTAAATTTGAGCTTTTTTGTTGATGTCTCATAGGGCTACTCATTTGTTTCTCACTAAAGAGTGCTTCTTCTTCACTCTTTGGTGAAACACCCGATATTTGTTTAGCCAGAGTCTCTTGATTGACCAACAGACTCTCCAGATCCATGATGGATGGTGGAGTAGGCCATCCTTGTACTGCCATAAAAAATACGACATATTCTGGCCTCAATCCATGGATGATGGTCCTTCTCATCCTGAACTCATTAATTTTGGACTCTGGATGTAATTGAGATATGTCCCGACATAGATTTCTTACTTTTCTGAAGTATTGATTGATAGACATACCTCCTTATTTTGTAGACATCAACTCATTCTCCAAGAGTTGGAGTCGGGCATCATGCTTCTGCGAGAAGAGTGACTTGAACGTGTCCTATACCTTTTTCAGAGTATCTGCTTCACGTATGTGCTCAATCAACTCCTTCCCAATGGTTGTCTTGAGCACATACATAGTCTTCCAAGCTTTGATCTTCCACTTCCTATATACATCGGCATTCTCTGTGGAGGGTGGTGTGGTCTCATTACCACTAACAATCTCCCAGAGATCTTACCCTTGTAAATAGGACTCAATACATGTACTTCAATAACTATAGTTGTTGTCATTGAGTTTCTTCACGCCTCCGGTTGTGTTCGATAGATCCGCCATGACTCCTTGGTCTCGAACTAATCGGATCGACGATCTTATACCAAGTTAGCAACCTCGGCTCTGATACCACTTGTAAAATTTAAGGAGGATAATGCTAATCGAAATACTTGATATTATTCAATGGAACACTATAATTTGAGACACAAGACTCTAAACCTTTTAGGTGGAAGACTCTTTACTATTGAAATGGTTGCTTGACTTGATGATTGGATGAGAAGGTCTTGGATTCTTTTTATAGTTGAGGATGGAATGGTGTAGAATGTAAAAAGGATGTAGAAGATATATGAGATATTTTGGGAAAAGAATTTAGATAAGGAGAGGGATGAAAAAGAGTAGAGAATTTTAGATGTCTTTAGAATTCATCATCTTCTTTGAGCCATACATGTCGGGTTCAATGATTGATTTTGGGCTTGAATTTTCTTTGGGTTGGTGTTGGGCCTTCAACAACATATGCATCACGTAACTAAAGCACATATTTCAGATAAATCTGTACTGTGCGATCGGAAGGTCACTGTATCTCATCATAAGAATTTTCACTTAGTGACGTGTTCCGAAGTTGTTTATATGTGGTTACGTTTGTGAGTGGATTATAACATTCAACGATTCCAACAGGGTCAAGATAGGAATTGTATTCTCGTTTAGCATCATTGCAAATGTCGCTGGCACTGTTGATGGTGTCACTAGAATAGATAATGATCATGAGGATTATATGAAGTAAGATTCCTGGCAACAACTAGGGAAAAATTTGAATGTAGGTTCCAATCATCTTGAAAGTCATTATAACATGTTTAAGAGAAAGACAAAAGAGGTCTCTGACATGATGCTGATAGCTTGATCAATGAGAAGCAAATTGAGTAAATGAACTTTCTTTTCTTATGATCGCGATTTTCTTCCCTGTTTGGATTTTCCATGAATTTTTATTTTTTTTTGCACTGATTTGTGTGTACGATTAGTCTTGTTTCTGTAATTTTGTAACATCTAGGACGAACTTCATAATAAAAGTTGTTTTCTTAAGTGAAGGCACCCGAGGTATCAGACGCGGATCCAGAGCTACTAAAGAACCTAATTAGAGGCCTCTGTAACGCTAACATATCAGAAGGATTCCGACCCAATATAGACGTATCAATCCCAGAAATCAACATCCCGGTAGGGCAGCTTGGTCCACCCGACCTAGGCGTCCGACCAAGCAGGCGCCAGACCTTAGCCTTCTTTGCGGGCGGTGCACACGGGCACATAAGACGAGTCCTGTTCGAGCATTGGAAGGACAAAGACGACGAAGTAAGAGTCTATGAGCGCCTGCCGAAGAACATACCCTACTTCAAGTTGTTGGGAGAGAGCAAGTTTTGCTTGTGCCCAAGTGGATATGAAGTTGCAAGTCCAAGAATCGTGGAAGCAATACGTGCAGAGTGCATTCCTGTTATCATATCTGATAACTATTCATTGCCATTCAGAGATGTGCTTGATTGGAGCCAGTTTTCGATATCTGTAAGTGTTGAAAAGATACCGGAGATTAAAACGATACTTAAAGGAGTTTCGGCTAGAAAGTATCTGAGATTGCTGAGAGGTGTTCGGAGCGTGAAGAGGCATTTTAAGATTACTAGACCTTCTGAGCCTTATGATTTGCTTCATATGGTGATTCATTCGATTTGGTTGCGGAGACTTGATTTTAGGCTCCCGGTCGATATTTCTTCTTCGTGATAGTACTTCGATTCGATTTTGTACATGATTTTTTTTTTTTGGGGGGGTTAGCAGGAGGATTTCTCCGAATAGGTATGTACTGATTTGTTTTTCAATTGTACTCCTCCGTTTCAAATAAATTACGACGTATTATTAAATATGATCGTTCCACATAAATTACAACATTTTTATAATAGGCAAGTTTTGGATTCTTAAAAATCTATATTACCTCTATTATATATCAAATCATCTTCATAATCATTTCTTTTTCTTTTTCCTCCCACCCACAATTTCACTTATCTTTTACTCCTAAAATCAATGATATTCAAATAAAATCATCCAAAATCAATGAATTTCTTAATAAACGTATCAAGTTAATCCATCATAATTTATTTGGGATGAAAGAAATAATATATACCCTACTGTATATGATTCAACATTTTTTTCAAATAAGAGTATTTGTATAGTGATTCAACATTTTCTTCAAATAAGATTACTATAGTACTGACCCGTGAGTTGCACGGTAAAACATCATAATAGAGATTTTTGTATTACGTAAAATTAAACATAATTGTATCTATGTGTAATAATAATTTTTAAATTTAATGGTTAACTTACGCAATCAATATAATCCGATTCAAAATCATATATTATGTTCAAAATATAACTTGATAAATTTTTGAAATAATTCAACATTTATAGATAAATTTATCCAAGATTTTAAATTATATATTAATATTTCTATTCATTTTTATATTATATTATTCAAAATCAATTTTTAAGTAAATAATGTATGATATAGCACAAAAGATTCATCCATAAAATCATCTTATAAAATATATTATTGATCAAATAGTTATAGTTAGATGGATTTAACATAAAAAGTTCTAACATGATATAGAGATCGATATGGTTAGATTATTACTAAATTATAGTACTATAAGAATTAATTTTATATATTTTTTTCTTTGAAAAATGATTGTATAAAATTTATAAGATGTACTTATTTTTATTTCATAATTTGCACATATGATGTCAAGATTTCTATTTATTTATTTATTTATTATTTTATGTTTTTGATCAAATAATTATGTAAGATTTGATACTCATTCTTAAAATTTAACTTTAACCGTTCAACTTTTAATAAAAAAAACTAAGATATTTAATTGATAAAGATTTTTTCTTAGTTTAAATAAAACAAAATGACATATGCTATATCGCCATATCGTTTATCATTCAGATGATTTGTTATCTATTTTGTGTAATTATATATATATATATAATAGATTTGCATAGTGATTCAACATTATTCATTAATACTGGTTATTTGTTTGTGAAAATATCAAGCAATGAAAATGACAGTACTACTTTGGCGAGAGAGGAAAAAGAATAGGTACAAAATTGTCATGGTCCATACGCTTCTATGTTCATTGACATTGACATTTGATATCAACTATGACAATGCTATTGGCATTAATCACATGAACAATGTTACTCCATTAGGGTTTACGTCTTCTTAACAATGCACACTCAAAATCTTACTCCATCTCTCTTAAATTATCTATATCGATTTGATCCAATATGAGATTTTATATGTGTGTCTAAATTTTATGAAATTTAATAAAAAAAATATTTTTTAATAATAATGGGATTTATTGTATCAATGGAGAGAATTTAATGAAAAATAGGATAAAAATTTGATATTTTCTATGTTTTTCAAAAAAAACATTAAATTGATTTTGAAACAACTTAAAAAAATTACAAATAATATACAAGGAAGGAAACATGAACTTCAAACCTGAAATCAATCTTGGGTACAGAGACATCAATAAACAGTTTCCAATATGAAAAATACAATGAGTATTCTCATGAAAACCTAAAAATGATCTGACATGAAGAGTACAATGAGCACTTTTTCATTCTACAAAGTGGGCTTGGCATCAGGTTCGAACTAATTGGGCCGTAACACAACCCGAGAAAAACCCACAATCACGACCCGACCCGACCCGACCCCACCAAGAAACTCAAAACCAAGTCCCCAAGCCCTACGAGGAAGACAACTCGAACCGCACCAATCCGCCATCGAATGATCAAGACAACGAAATCAACATCCATTCGGCTCCATCGATTCACCGATTCCTCAAATTCCACTAATCGGAGTTGTCGCAGATCGTAGAATCGGAGTTGATCGGCGCCGGAGATGGCCGGAAACGTGACGGTGCCGGGCGGAGATGGGACGGTGTGGACCGATGTGTCTGATCTTCTAAGCAAGGCCTGCGAAGGTGAGTGTTGTGGGTTTGGTTTAGGGTTTGGTGTTGGTGTTGTATGTGCGTTTGATTTGAGTTGATTTCGATGTGTTGTGACTTGTTTTTGTGTTGCAGAACTTGGTGAGGGTGAGTTGGTATATGGCGAGAATTTCAGTTTTTTCGCGGCAATGTCTGCTCTGGAGGTGCGTACTTTGCTGCTTCGAGCTTAGTCATTTGAGTGGATAAAGCGATATTTCCATTGTAGTTTATGTATTGTGTATTCAACAAATAGTGTTTTGTTATGAATGCACAAAATGTCCTGGAAGTTGGAAGTGTTGCTATGATTCATATGTGGTGAGGCTTTGTGTGCTATGATGTCATGAAGAACATTGCACAAGACAATGGAAACTGAATTTTCATTTGTCGCCAACTCCAAGTTATGGGATAAGGGCTTGGTTTCTTGCTGTTGATGCCATGAACAGAAGTCATAATCGTTGTTTGGATACCAACTATGACTGAAAGTTGTTTCTTGAAGGAGTATGTTGCAATGACTGATTTTTCCCTTTAGGAGTATGTGTGCCTGCCATGCTCAGGAAGTTGTTTCTATTTGGAGTATGGACTGTGGAGCAATGCCTTTTCTTTCTCATATGTTCAGCTTTGTTGTAATGATTAATGCTAAATATTATATGTAGGAGTAAATTCAATGTTAAGCAGTAATTGTGTATATTAATATTCTTCTATTAATCTTCTTCAGATAATGGACCCTAAGATGGATTCAGGTATGGATAATGGGAAATATAATTCTATCGACGAGGCTATTGAGAGTGGCGCCGCTCCTATACCTCTTAGTCCTGATAAAACTATGGACGTTTTGTGTGTTATTGATGTCATGGATCACCTTCTGTCTTGTGAGGTAAGATTGATGAGATCCTAATTTGGTTGATGGCGGTTACATTATACAAGAGTGAATTTTGATTTCATACAATGGCAGGCAACATGGCACCAGGGACATTCTCTGGCACAAACTCTCTTCTCTTGCTTCTATCTTTTGAGACTTGACCGCACATCATCGCATCCGTTGCTACATTCTTACTGCAGAGTGGTCCGTGCTACCTGCAATGCTGTTATTTCACATGTGTCAGAAGCACGTACGCATGAAGTAAAGTATTCAACTTTCTCTATTGAAGTCTTTATTACTTGGAAATATTATTTGGTTTGGCAGTATGAACTTTGATCTTTTTAGCTAATTCTTAATAGTAGGAATGAACTAGAATCCGTCAAATAGTTTAATTATGTGTTCTTCTTTTGGGACTTCAATGAAATAGTTGCGTGTATATTTTTACAATAACCAACGGCTCTTGTCTAATTGAATAATTATGAAAAGAAAAGAACGTATCCACATAATCTCGTCAAATGCATGGTGTGGGAAGGACACCCTTGTAGTCTAGTTGTCCATATAGTCCCGTCAAATACAGGGTGTGGGGAGGACATCCCTGTAAATAGGGTGATATACACTGGCCTTACCTTTATTTTTATATAAAGAAGTTGTTTCTTGATGTTCTCAGGTGTCGTAGCCCTGACCTCACGGTTAGGAAGGGATGAGCAATTTCTCTTGACAATTGCATTATTATAGAGTATTGGTTTTTTGTATACTACTTTTTTTCTGCAATATCTTGATTGGAAGGCAACTTAATAGCTTAGATTTTCAAGAATCACCGTAGTATCATATGTCATGATGGTTTTAGTGTCCAGTGCTATGGATCTCTGATATAGGAAAATCTAATCTAATCTAATATATATCTAATTACAAAAGGGAAAAAATGCATATAATCCCTCTGAACTTTCGATCTTTTGCATTTTGTCCCCCTCAATTTTATAAATAGGCACATGCCCCCTAGAAAGGAGGTTTTCTACGAAAAAAATGTATACTTTCAGGAGGATTATGTGCAAAAAATCAAGATTTTTTCATAATTTGGGGGGGGGGGGTGTTAAGTACCTATTTCTAAAGTTGAGGGGACAAAGTGTAAAAGGTCGAAAGTTCAGGAAGGCTAAATGTTATTTTTTCATTACAAAACTTTATCTGACGTTGAACCATGTCCAACATAAACAAATGGTAAACCATCTATTTTTTTTAAAAAAAATTGAATTTTACTAAATCTAATATATATTTAAATTTAATCACCATGATTCTACTGGATAAAATTCTCAATTTTATTAAAAAATCAACTATAAATCAAATTACCCAACTTTTACTAAATATTCTAACAGTTAGTAATTATATTTATACTAAATATTGTATCAAACAATTAGGATTTAACTATCTATTTTTATAGTGATCTCTCATCACGTGCAGCGTACGGATCAATATTCTAGTAAAAATAAATTATTGAGGTTTGGTTCTTTAAGAAAAAGTATGTGAAGTAGTAAACTGAACTATACAATAAATGGAGTGAGGTAAAAAAAAATACGGATACAAGATTATTGTTACAGATATTTCATCGGCTGTCATTTATTCATATGTGTGGCTTACACATTTTTATGGATACTTGGTAGGAAGAGGATCTATTCACCATGGCATTTGGCCTTCCTTTGGGGACAGACAAAGGTGATGGATGCTTGTCCTTTTTAACTGCAGTAGAAGAGACACTCTGCCGACAGTTACGTGCTTGTAAAGCTCCCACAACTAAGAAGATGGTGCTGGAAGGTACTCAATAGATGAAATTTTCCTGGTAGTTGCTAGTTTACTGAATACAGGGATAGCATATGTGTAATGACTTGTTTCTCTGTTACTCTTGCATCTTTAGCAGCAGTTTTTAGACGTACCTAATTCGACTCTCAAGGGAATCACCGTGGATTCAATTGATAACTGCATATGCATTATCTAGGTTCTAGGATTGTCAATATTTATATTGGTGGAAAAAATTCCTTGTTTATGTAGCTGCTTTCACTCATCTATTTAATCATTTCGATGAGATTCTTGCGTGAAACTCCCAATTAGTAGTATCAAGTTCAAATATTCAGCTATTGCCATGGTGCGCCAAACACACACCCTCTCCTAGGAGCCTGTAGTGTGCTTGTATACTGTGCTCAGTGCTATTTTCTTTATGTGTTTCGGCAAAAATCCTGGGAAGACAAGCTATCTTTTTGTTTTTGCTGTCCCAGACCATGTTACCAGCTACTCTTAACAACCCTAGCATACTGCGAATTGGGTACAACGTATTGAAGTGCGATACTTGGAGATGTCCATAAAATTAATGCAACAAGAAGCGTTTTGCTGCATACCAGGCCTTGCATACTGCAAAGCATATCTGGAAACACTAAACTGAACTTCACTTTCCATTAGAGGCTGTCAGGAATGATAATTTTGCTTTTTATATCATACCTTCTTAGTGTTGTGTGGGTTTGCTACATTATACATGTATAGGAAACTCATGGATATTTATTTTGTTACTTTTTTTGTGATGCAGATGTAGAGCCTTTGCAGCCTAACCTAGATTTGGAAGAAGGTTTTTGTAAAGCTCTCTTGTGCCGTCTACGCTTCCGTAAGGTTTTAGTCTGTGTTTCTATATTCTATTCTTGTTCATTTTGTCACGATTGATAATTTATTGAACATGTAAGCGAATGGAGAATATGTTGTTTTTCTGCCTCTAGGCTAACATTTTGCTCTTGATACTAGTTCCATTGTATATTGTGGAGTGAGGACCAGTGCATTAAAGTTCATTCTTAGACTCATCAGGGGCATTCATCGAGGCTTAGTACTAAGAAACTATAATTAGGAAGAATATTACATATCTTGTATCATCAGCTTGAAATGTGGTCAAAGTTGTTGTCTCAACAAAGAACTTGAATTGGATTAGGACCTGCTGCTGTTTTTTCTGACTTTGTACTAAGAAGATACTTGATTGGGATAAACAAGATGTACCCTATGTATGGCTTAAAGTTTCTTTATTCTTTCCCTACTCTATGTACATCATTGGCTTATTTTCATGTATCGACATGTATTAACGTACTGAATCTTTTATAGTGACAAAGTTTCGCTTTATTTTACTTTTTTCCCCTCCAGCATTTCTACCATCTTCTTTGGTGCTTACGGAAGCCCCAAGGGAAAAATTTGGAGTTGGCTCGAAAGCATATATCATTCTGCATGTCCGAGTTGGAGCGTATCAGAGCATCATCTGAGTTCCTAACGTCAGTGGCAAGTACTTCAAACAGTGATGGTGGTTCAGTGAGAACAACAGCCTCCGGTTGTCAACCAATTGGTTTCGACCCGAATTTGAATCTTAGATCATCAGCCCCTGCTCCACCTCGTGCAATAAAAACGCTAAGCTGGGAAGAGGTAAGCACACCACAAGTATTAGTTTGTTAGAAGTTAGAACTCCATTTTTATTTTTAATTTGTCGTACTAAACCTTTTTTTTTTTCCCAGGCCCTTGAGTACTTTGTTAAACTTCTTTATGATTTGGATACTGTTTGTTCATTCCCGCTGGACCCTTCATTGGAAAACATCTTGCGCCTCATCGTCCAGTTTCAGAAGTCACAACCCGATCTGGTTTCCAGAGCTCATCTTCAGGTTAGTTTCTGTAAGCAGGGTCTATTTGCTGTGTCCTTCAATTGCTTATGACTTATATGCATTTTCAGCTTCTCCTGGTTCAAGATGGGAAGCTCTATGGACGTGATCCTATTTTTGCAGTGATATGTAGAGCTGCATCATTGCCCATTTCTCTTAAGGACCATGATATCCAGAAGAACGAAGCTGTTGTCCAATTGGGGCAGGTGAGTACATCTGCTCTTGCACATTGGAAGGCCCAATTCATTTAGGAATATTGGTATATTGGGTATTTTAATCAACCTTGAAATTTAAAAGGGAAAATGATTATTGCTGCTGCAGTACAGTATTTTGCTACTCGTGTACAGTAATTTGATAATGTAATTTTCATTTAACACAAAATAAGAAAATATTGTACACCATTATCAAACTATTGTACGCGATAAGCGATATATTGTGCTGCTGCACCAAAACTAAGCCGAATTTAGAAGCCATACTCCTAGGCTCCATATGCGTCATTATAACTCAGTCCTATGTAGAATTATGAAGCTAGTTCCAATGTGTCATTTTCTAAATTCATGCGTGCATTTGTCACTGGACTTTTAAGTAGATAATCTGACCTAGGCTGTGGTTTTTCCATGCAGCTTGTGATCAATCTACTGAAAATTCTTTGCACTAACATTGCATGGCAACGGCGTAAGCTTGGCAAGATTTTACAAGACTGGCGTGTTATATACGTGCAGGCATGTTCTTATCCTCTAACTCAATTCCTGTGATAGATATTCAATGAAGTTTGCTACTTTATCAAGATGATACTTGGGTTGGTTTGCTCCTACATTTATTTGCAAGTTCTGTGAAATTTCCATGACATGGATTTTCATTATGAAATTAGGCTAATCTTTTTTTACACACTTCATAATTTCTAGACTAATTTGCCAACAATTGGCTTTTAACTGTATTGATCTTAGATGCTACTTGCTAGATGCCTCAACCCATAGATCCGTCGTAAAAAGTACATGTGATTTTATAATCTGTGACATGTCACTTTTGACCTTTGGCAGCTGGAGATGGCATTCGAAAAGGAATTTGGAGAATTTTCAAACACCTCGAACGATGAGGTACCATCTCCTGGCGAGCTTCATATTCATTGTTTATGATCTACTTGTTCTACAACTGGACACATGCGACTTCATTCTGGTCATCACATCTGACATTCTTGTAGTTGTTTTACAGAATATGCCAACAAAGCTGGCCAAACACATACTGATATGGGTTGAGGAGCAAGTATACTGGATTGCTCTACGCTTTCTTCTACTGGGCTTTGAATTGGATCTATACTCTCATACTGACTTTTGCATGGTGTAC
This sequence comes from Drosera spatulata, assembly GCA_035668315.1. NCBI lineage: Eukaryota > Viridiplantae > Streptophyta > Magnoliopsida > Caryophyllales > Droseraceae > Drosera > Drosera spatulata. The sequence continues at coordinate 6,706 of JAOVYX010016906.1, read as the reverse complement.
TGGTACATCTATGTTGTATCAGTCAAGCTTGTGGAGAACACACATCTAAGACTATTAGCAAGTAAAGACAGAGGTGAGGATTTGGTCGTTGACTTTTGTTGGATCAGAGTTGAATGGACAGAGCTAGTACTTTGTTTAATTTTCATTTGAAGGTGTTAAGAATTCACTCCTAAATGGATTAACCAAACCATTATGTGCATTTCATTTCCTTTTGTCTTTATGATGCCTCTTGCAAAATTATAGAACTTGCATTATTTTTATGGTTCGCTCTCGGTTCATATGTACGATTTAAATGTCTTCTTGCCTTACCTCATTTTTTATGTCATGATACATATTGCTTGGTCTATGTAATATATGTTTTCTTAATAGCTTGACGCATGTTTCATTCTGATATATTCTTGTTCATCTGATTTTGCTTTGCACCCCTCAGTGAAAAAGAAAGGCAAGAAGAAAAGAGACTCCATGATAGATAATACGAAAGATTACCATTTTCCTCCAGCAGTTATGTTGCTCCAGTGCTATGTATATCTCGCGGAAGGACTGACGATGGTAGGCTTTTCTTGGACTCCATGATAGATAATACGAAAGATGTCATCCGCTTATGCCCTCACTTCTAACTCAAAAAGTAGTTTACATCATTTTTGCAAAATGCAAAGCTTTTGTGTGTCTTGCCCATGTATCATGTATGTTGGCTTCTTTAAGTTTATCCTGTTGATTAGTAGGTTTTCTCTAGGCGCTTCTGTTAAGAAAAAGTCACATTCTTCGGAATTCAATCTATCAAATTTGTATGCTATTCTTGGTACATACAGCTTTTGCCTGTGACAAGCTCTAATGCTTAAGTTCATATCTTTTCAGATGCTAGCTGCTCTTAGAAATGATCGAAAGGCCTTCCTCTGCGCAGGCCCATTTAATACAGAACATGAGGTAAAGTTTCTGCCCTGATAAAATTCTACGCCGAATATTACAGTTTGGTATGTAGTCATTCCGGAATTCTAGGTCTGAACTTTCTTTTTGGTTTCATGAATGACTCCATGATGGAATCCTTCGCAGTAGGACTTTCTATTCATGAGTCATTTTCAAGTTCATTAGAAGGATCTATTTTATGAAAGAAACTTCTTTTGTTTCAGTTCTCCACCTTAACGATGCAAGAAATTGTAGTGACTTATAGTGATGCCATTTTTCAGGTGAGCGAAATAGTGGATGCGAATTCCTCAACCATCATTTTGAATATCTCTGATTAGTTATGAGTTTGATAATTTTGTATAGCATAAATGTAGATTTTTATTGCTCAATATGAGAAAATAACAATTTTCGCAATCCTTTTTTGGGGCTAAGGGTCTTCTTTTTTACCTTGTAGAGATTTCTTCAGCACTTCGAGCATCTGCAGAAAGCTTGCCTCCCTGATAATATTACTTACATTTCTTTCAAAGTGTGCACGGCCAGAGCTTCTCTTTCGGTGAGTGTCTGACATCTTCATATCACTAGCAACATTAGGTTCATCATTCAGATGACATTCTCATATTCCTTTGTGCTCCTCTTCCAGGGTCTCATCACCAACAATCACTTCAAAGATGCTCAGAGGATTGTAGGAGAACTGAAGAACAGTTTCGCCAATGACCCTGATAGAATGTCTGAATTACGACAGATCGAACTAATTGCAGAGCGTAATAGCATCGCCTTAAATATCATCAGTCGAGTTGGGTCCGTTGACCCAACGCTGAAGGTCTCATTCGAGTTCACGCTTCATCCTGCCTTCGCCGTGGCCATTGTCAAGAGATCTTGAAGGTGCACGATCCCTCTCAGCAATTTTGAGCTTTATTTATTTTTTTTCCTGTTTGACACTAGTTCTTGTTACATTCTTTCACTGCTGGTTAGGTTTCATTCTTGTATGGTTACGTTCTCTTTCATTATACGAGTGATGAGGCTAAGTTTAATCGAGGTATCATAGATAGCAAGAACAATAGCCTTGTGCAGTACTCTACTTTCAAGCGCAGGGGAAAACTGTGACTCGGACATGGGTCTTGTAACTTTCTAATGTTGCGATGCTTGTGATTTAGGAACACATGTACGAAATACTAAGAAATCTTTCTATACATAAACTCAAGAAACCTTTTTTCAATAGTGTTGATTACCGCTACGTACATCTCATGAATTATCAACTAGTTACATGTTCTGCGTGATTCTGGAATTCGCACTATGGTAGCAATTCGCCTGACCAAGGGCGGCTTTGAACGTCTTAGAGTATTCACATTAGATACGATAAAATAGAGTATTAGTATGAATAAAAAAATAGAGTGTAATTAAGAAAAAGTGTGTTGAAGTGTATACGAATTGTAAAATAAAAAAAATAAATAGTAATTTTTCAAAAAAAATAATATTATAATATATTGTATTTTTTTATAGATATAATGAAATATAAATAAGATAAATAAAATATATTGAATAATAAAAATAAAGAAAAAAATTTATCCGATGTGACGTGAATGTCGTGGTCACCAACGCAGAGGTAATCAGATGAAAGATCTATTGTGGTGGAGCAACAGGTAATGATAATGGGTGCGCGTTAGGCTGTTGTTGGGATTGTATCCTTTCTTCATGGTGAATTGTATTTTATTTTGTCATGAATTATATTATTTTTTATTTTTGAAATTATAATTTATAATGGATTAAAATGTATTTCACGAAAAAAAACCAAATTATAATTATTTGATTATTGTTGCAACATCAATTGAGATTTTTTAGTGATAATCTTTATGTTGTGTATTTGTTCTCAAATGAACATTGGTCTTTCAGTATGTGCTATCTGACTGATTGGCGGTTAATATTTGTTACTTCTATAGTTTAATTAGCCAAATACATGTGGATCATATGATACTAGTATCATTCATCGAATGAATGTGATGTGCTTTTGTTTGGTTTGAATAATTGTCACGTCCATTTGGTGTAACAGCTGAGCTAAGCTGGAATTCCTTGAGCCGGCCCACATCTTTCGTACGTCGGTCCGGCCCTTGACTTTTAAGTTAACACCGGTCCAGTAGTAGCCGCAGTTGTAAAAACTCACTGCTCATTCAGTCCCGAATTATTTATTTGAGTTTGAAAAACACATATATTTAGGTGAAATTTGGTTTGTGTCGATCAAGCATTAGTTTTTGAAAAATTATCTTAAAATATTAATAATAATTTAAATTAATGAAAGCTTTTGAAAAATTATCTTAAAATATTAATAATAATTTAAATTATGAAACATTAATGATAATTTAAATTATGTATTTCAATTTGACATTAATGGTATAATTTTTTTGCGTTATTAAGACGATAAATGAAGTTTTTTAAAATTTATGTTGAATTATATAATGATTGAAATTATTATATTTAATATGGCACGGATCCGTACTAAGATAGTGAATACTCTTACAAAAAAAATAGTGAATACTCTCTCCGTCTTAATAGAATTACAATTTTCTGATTTGATATTATAATTTACGTGTATGTTATTTTTTTATATAAAGATTAAATTATCTTTGACTTTTGTGAGTGAGAGGTGTGAGAAAAAGGAAAAAAAAATGGTGGGGTGAGTTTATATAATATAAAATAAAGAATATGTTTTGTTATTTTTATAGAGAAAAATTCTCAAATAGGATAAGATTGTAATTTAATTGAGACGATCCAATTAAGTATTATTGTCATGATGTTACGGAGGGTGTAATAAAATTCGTAACAATTATTTGTTGGTCAGCGAGTCTACCAGAGGATGAACTTTATCTGGTTGAGCAGAATGTTTGAATTAGATGGTACATGGGTGACTTGTATTGTTAGATAAAGGCAGATAGATGAGTTGTTGAAATATTCAAGTCAGATTGAAGCTGATATATCTGATGATGAGATGTCATACTAATTGAAATTAGATCTCGTCTTGGTCTGCATCTTTTTGTCATAAATCTTCGGATTTACTTATGATAACAAGCTATCAACCATTAGAATATCAGGGGTCGCCGTTCAACTTGTCAACCCAGTGTTCCGATGGAAGCGATGATGTTTAGGTGGTTTGTGATTCTATCGGTGTGTTCATCGTGAATCTTTTCCGAATCACCATCGTTCAGATATGTTTTGTACAATATGCGTGGAATGGGTCAACTTTTAAGGACATGGATTCCAGTTGTGCTGTCCCATGACACAGGATCCAACGCTGAAAAAACAACACCGAAAATTACAGGGACGGTTTTCTTTTCTTTTCTTGCTTTTTGGATGATGAGAACGTACATACCACATCCGTGCTGCACCATTTGTACAGCGGGGGATCGGCCTCCAAGTTTTAACTAGTGGATTTGTTAATTGAGATTTTAATTATGATTAGCAACCTGGTACGAACAAATTCATCATTAATACTGTTGTTTCATCATTAATTCCTGTATTAGTCAAGAGATTGTTGGTGACGACGTGACCTCTCTGCGAATCATACGATGGGGCTAAGTTGTAGACAGACCATAGCTATTAATCTTTTCACTAATACACCAATTATGTTTATGCATTGATTACCAATTATAGACTCTTACTCTATTTTGACAAAACGTAGAGCCTCACTCTACTTGACACTAATGAAAGTTACAATGTATTCCTTCCATCCAAAAAAAATAAAAAAAAAATATAACGGATTGATTTTATATATATAAAATTTATAACGACAATCAAATTTAATTTTTTTTTAAGACTTATCGTGAAACATCAATGGTTGTGTAAGTTACGTATTTCAAACTAATACATATTACGTGACGATCAAACGTGATTTGATATGAAAATAAGATTTATATACATATATGTTGTATCTTTATGAAATGGAGGGAGTACAACTCCTCCTAATATTATACAACTGTGATGATATCAGTTTGATTCTAAGTTGTGTCTCTATAGGTTAGCTCTTACGAAAAATGATATCGCATAAACAAAAGATACGGGGTAGTACAAGATGATAGTAAAAATTTGGCGAAAATGACATAAGGCATAGTTTTGACAAAACTAATTATTGAACCAGCTTCTAGATTCAAATATTTAAAATCAACCTACTAGTTTATCTATGATCAACCAGGGTTCGGATATTCCCTAACATAATTCATCGTGCCTTCAAAATTACAAGTATTGATCAAGGTCTTCGGACATATTACAATTTTACTTTGATTTTTCTCTTAGATTAAGTGTTATTTCAAATGGTTCGAACATTGGTTTGAGAATTTGGGAGCTAAAAGAAATAAAATGGACAGTTGCTCCACAAAAATAAGATCAAAACCTATTCATTACAACACACTAGTCAGAATATTTTTCCCTCTTAAACCATCTCAACATTACCTCTCTCTTTTTTAATTCACACAGCGTTCATATTCATACACATCATTTAAAGGAACAAATTCCCATTGTTTTAAACAAACCATAAAATCACAATCTTTTAATCTCAAGTGCATCATTAACATTCATACTTCTATTATAAAAAAAAAAATCAAACTTAAATTAAACAATATTAAAAGCCAACTGGTCCATTGTTGAATTCAATTCATCACGTCGAACTATACTTGCGTCTCGGAAAATACAATCATGAGACGACGCCGACATCTCAACCAAAAATCAAAAACAAAACAAACAAAATAAAAATAAAACAAAAACCAAAACCAAAACAAATTTCAAATCTCAAATCTATCATTTCAACATTTTCTCTCATCTCTGTGAAACTGCAAAAAAATCGAAGAAGGTGAGGTCACTGCAAAATACTCAAAGCCAGATCTCATCCCATCTCTCCTTTGACTTCTCTAAATCTCTAATCTTCTCCATTTTTTCGAAGTTTCAAGCATAGTCGAATCAGCTTCAGGTGATGAATCAATGAATCAATGAATCAATGGAACTATATGATTATGTTGATTGCTTTGATTGTTGATTTGATTTGATTTCTGTGTGCTGGATCTATGGTTTGATTGTTAAGAGTTTGGTGTGAAACGGAGCTGTGATCTGTGAATTGGATTGAGCTGGTGATGATTTGCCTTTTTTGCGTTCGGATTCGAAGTTTGTGATTCGAGTTGTTTCGATCCGCTGTTGGCTTAGGTTTTGGGTTGATCTCTGTGGTTGTGGCGGAGGATTTTGATGCGATTCGTGTGTGGTTGTTGGTTCATTTGCTTGTGCTGTGTGATAAAATGTTGTTGGATTCGTTGTTTCTGATACTGTCTGAATCTGGAGTGTGTAAGGTTGTTGCCGTCGATTGGAATTTAGGCATAAGGTGAACATTATGTGATAATGAGATAATCCTGGATCTCGTCTATCATATTTGGGATCATAGTTTCATAAAGGAAATCTGATGGTTGAGATCAAAACAAAAGAATGAATGGTTAAGCTTACCTCCTAATCTCTTCAATTCATCCTTATTGTTTTAATCTCTGCTGTTAGATGTACTTTTTTTAGGTCTTGACACAAATTCTCAGGTTAGTGTAAGATTCATGATACATTACTGAATGTTGAGTGTAGTGCTCCGTCATTGAAGCTTGATATGTTCTTTTGGTAGTTCAAGGTGTTAGTGGAGTGTTTTTCGATTCTGGTAACTGAGTTTACGAAATCTTTGCTTTAATGAAAGCCTTATATTGAGAGAGAAGGAGAGAAGAGAATGTCGGGTGGAGGCACTAATACGACTCTGAGGAAGGCATTGGGATCGATCAAGGATACCACCACTATA
>JAOVYX010016905.1:0-23453 GCA_035668315.1 Drosera spatulata | reverse complement strand
GGCAAGCTTTTCTCTCTTCTGGGGAATGGCCTTGATTGGCCAAGAGATGCAAGGTGAAAAGAAACCTCATACCTACATGCAGCTTATGCTTTGAATTTTGGATTTGCTTCGTCGTCCATCTTTGAGCTCTCTTGTCTTGCATCTGTTTTTTATTGGTATTATTTGGATCTTAATAATATCTTGAGTTTTCTACATTGACTCGAGCTTTTTCTTCAGTTAGTTTCTCAGCAAGAACTGCATAGTATCACATTAGGCATGAGATTAGGTTACAACTTCAAATCTTGCAAAGCTCATTTGTTAATCGGCACTTGTTTTATGGTGAGCCAATACATTGTCCACGTTTCTGGTATTGAGATTCTCGTACTATTGTGGTTGTCTACCATTTTATTGTGTTTTTCTTAGAATTGGTGTTCCTCAACAAAAATATCTTTCTTTTTTCATCTTTTCTGATTTGCTGCATAGTTCATGGTAAGCCAATCATGAAAAAATTTCACCGTTTCGATTCATCTTAATAGGCATTCATAATTTGTACTATAAGAAGATGCATTGTCTAAATATAAAATGTGACTTGATATAATATAGCTAAGAAATGTGTGATTAAGAGAAAAAAAGTAAGCAACAACTACTAAAATATAACGACGCATGCTTGCTCTTGATACGGATTTAGGACTAGCTTAAGAGTAATAATTAAGATGACATATGAGTATTGATCAGATTGTAAATTCTCATGTTACTATGTGTTTTCTTGCAATGCTTTGTTGGTGGACACGCTATGCAATATACGGTGGGAGATGTTACGAAACTTTTGGAGCTTCTCTCCTATGTTTAACAGCATGAAACTGTGTCCGCAAAGAGCTGCTGTCATGGAAAGTGATTCCTCCGTGAAGACCTCCACAAGAAGACAGGTTTATACTTCAGTTATGCCCGAGGTTTATGGGAAACTCATTTCATATTTCGATGTACTTTTTGGTGAATGTTAGTCCAGTGAGCTAGTTCCACGCTTGAGATGTCTCATGCAGTATCACAGTATGACAGCTTCAAACTTGCAGGAATCAGCTCCGAGTTGCAGAAAATGCTTGGATCAGCTGCTTATTACTGCGGAATTGAAGCATGCAATGAAGGTGTGGATGATGTGGAAGCGAGGTTGAACCTATGCTTGTGTATAATGTAGCAACTGACATAATCCAAGCCACTTATTTTGGGCCATATAGGTATGTTATCAGTTTCGAGTCAGTCTTTATTGGAGAGAGCGAGATGTTGATTAGCTTATGCTATGACTTTGCTTTCATCTAATGCTGGTTCTGGCTTTTATTTTCCTTGACGTGATGTCTCCGGCCTTGCATACGCATGGTATGTAGAACTGTATCTGTCTTGGCAGTGGTAAATCTGTATGCGGTGACATCCATTTTTTCGGTGGGAACCATCTCCAAGTGACCTTGGATTGAAATTGCCAACAACACTCCGTTAGCTTATCCTACGAGACAATTGGCTACCTTTTTTTGTTCGCAGTTCTAGAATAACCCTTGGCGCTGTGTTTCTAATCTCCATGGCTTGTCTTTTTTATCGAACAAAGAATTCTTGACTCTTGAGAGCAAGATAGCACTTTCTGTTCAGAAAACCCGTACTCAATTGCTCGTTGCTGCACCATAGAAATGGCTTTTGTTCTGGATGTGGTTTGGTACATCCCCTGATCCTTTATTACATATTGTAAAGCTACTTTTGTTGCGATATTTGATTTGGTAGTTCTAAAACTGCAGATGTTTAGATCCATATATCTCATTATGCTAGTTCTTGAATCTGATGTCGCTTTGATTCTACTCAAGTTCGATAATCTAAATTATTTGCTGATTTACATGTTAACTAACTTGATCGTAACTAATCAACTTGTGACCTCATCCAACAGCTTATACCTCCTCACTTTCCCTCTGAACACTCTTTTCACAACCACAGCATTCGCCATCCCATCCCTCTTTGCTGCAACATCCGACTGCATCCTCCGTAGCATCCTCGTCATCCCGTCACCATTCCTGCAGTTTCCGGCCACAACAATTGCTGCCTTCTGCTTCAACCCACTAGGCGACTCAACTGGTGACTTTTTCTTCTTGACCAGAACATCGACCTGACTTGTGTCATGATGTCCCTTGTTGTCGCCCTCACTGCGGGCAGTGCACGGTGACTGGTTGGATGAGTTTGATGTATTAAGTTGAACTTCGAGTATGTATTGTCCTCGGAAACATGTTGCGTATAACATGGAATACCGAGTAACTCTTACCCCCATTGTCTAAAGCCAAGGCACGTTATGTTAGACTTGTGAATAAACAGCGTCTAATGGCAAACTATAGAAAAGCAAATCGAGGAATTTTCTATGATTTTGTCACCTTGTCGGTGTTGTGGCATTCAACACGAATGGAAATCACCGGTAGCAGTCGAGGGATGAAGAAAAAAAAAAAAAAAGCGTCTTCACTAGTTTTCTATCTAGTTGTACGACTCTATAAAATAAACATAGGGAAATTTTACTATATCACTCCACAAAATTTAACTTACATGCGGAAAGATCAAACATCATCGTTCTTCACAGATCAAATACCAATAGTATCAAGTATCTCTCCAGATCTTGTTTACAGGGATCAAATTTTCAGACACTTGTATCAATAACCTGTTGGCAGGGTTTGGTGTGAGTACATGGATCTTAACCGATTCTCCTGTACTATCAGATAGCTGTAATGGCTCGCATAAATCCTACCCCCAAAAGAGAATAGCGTCCTCTGATTTTACTAACTTGCATATGAGCATTTCCTCGACTGATACTCTGATAGACCGCACGAAGAGATTAGAATGTATCAGGCAAAGGAATGACATTACACTGTTACGTTTGGATTACACGAATGATTTTGAGATAGAATGAAATACAGTATTAAGAAGGAATGGAAATAGGAATGGAATCAGGCATTCCATTCCATCCGAGATGTTTGGTTTGTAAAAACGGAATGGAATCAGTTAAACTTAATTGAATTTAATATTATTATAATTTTTTCATTCAAATTTCAGTTTTTAAATATGTAAAATTTGTAAAATTGAATGCTTTGTAAATTGTATGAATTTAACTAACTTAATCTTGGTTCTTTTTCTTTTATCATACCGGACAAAAATTTTAATTTACAAAAACTATCCCAAAATATTAAATCTAAAAATATATCTGTTTGGTTTTTATCTTGACTGAAAGAAAATGAATTGTGCTCTTTCACCAAAACAAAATTATCTTCATCTTGATAAAAAAAAAAGGGAAAAAAAATCTTCTTTAATAAACTCCACTCATTGAAACAAATCTGCTGCCTATCAATTTGAAAAAGGCCGTTAGAATTTTATTTATTTTTATCCCAATGAGAAATTAACACACACAAACAAAAAAAAGAATGGTTTTCACTCCATCCCTGCTCGGAATCAGCTAATCCGGCTCTGTGTGCATGGAATCAAAAGGAATCACACTCCTGGCTGAATGGAGTATTCATCCGAAATGGGTTACCGAACAACAAAAATTGCTTTCCTACGGAATACTCCACTGCATTCCTGCCCCATTCCCTCAATCCAAACGGGGCATAATAGATTTGCTTCCCTGAAAAAATCGTATGAATGATACTATCAGGCCAGAATGACATAACACTGATAAATTTGCTTACCTGAACAAATCGTACGAATAATTTCGGATTGGGACTGTAAATGAGTTGAGTCAAGTCGAGACGGATATAGTTTGGGCTCGTCTCATTTAGGATTTGATTAGGTTTGTGTTTGAGTTCAAGTTTGATTCAAGTCTGATCGAGTCGAGTCTGTCAAGGTTATTTCATTAATAGTTAGGTTCGGGCTCGACTTGGTTTGCTTTATATATTCATTCGAGTCTAGTCCAACTCGAACCGAGCTGTGCCTTTTGTAAATAAGTCACAATATCTTTAGAAATTAAGTTTAAAAATCATTATTAAATTCACTATCTAGAAATTTAACTTTGAATTGAAAAAATTATTTTATTTGGACACACGATCAATTAATGATAGTTCTATTAATATATATAAAGATATGATAGTTTTTAGAAAAAATAAAAAATATATGAGAGTTTGACTCTTGAATATTATGTAGATATTTATAAAAAATAAATTATATATATAAATTCGAGTCTTAAACAAATTATAATCGAGTTAACTTGATGAACTTATAAATGAGTTGGTTCGTGAGCCTATCACGTCGGGTCGTAGGTGGCTCAAACTCTCATTTAATTTCACGAGTCAAAAGTTAAGCTCAAATTTAGTTCACGAATTTCATAAATAAAACTCGAATCAAGTTTTTTATCGAACCGAACCAAATAGATCCGCGAACGGATTCAACTCATTTACAACCCTGTATTGGACTATTACGAATATGATCTAACTAACATGAAGATTGAATGACACAGAATCCTCAAGCCATTTATATCAGATGATATGGCCATGATAACAAAACTCTAAAGCTTTTTGAAAACATTGAAATTAATTACACTCTAGAGCTCAATTCCTTGGGAAAACATCAATTCAAGCATTGAAGGAAAAAATACATAAAACTCTCTTTAATTATTCCGAATTTTAAAAATTGCCACAAAATCTCCAGAACTTTGGGATTAAATTATGACAGTTTGTTTTCCCGTCAACTCTAACAGGAATCCAATCAAAAACCACTCGCAATACCATTTCTGTTGAATTGAGCCACCCAAACTGCGGCACATACAACTCGAAATCATCCTAACGCCTTTATTGTTACTGTTCCGGCAACTTCACCACCAACTAAGGTTTCCAAATAGCATTTTCCCTCCATTTACGTCCTCAATATTACACCAACATACATAAGAAGTTAGCAAACACCAAACTCGAGTATTAAATTGTAATGCCCCAGAATTTTTGGATAATTATAAACGTACATAACATATCTCTAACATTATTGGATCGTTATTTATTTTCACGAGATATCGTGGTAAAAAGATTTTAGAGATTTTTGAAATGATTGGATTAACTTAAAATTATTTAAAATCCCGAACAATCCGATAACCACTTCCGTAGATAGATATGGTAACAACTTGCTCTATATACAGATTCCAAATCCACGTTAGTTTCACAGAGAAGGGGTTAAGTGCTTCTTCCTCTTCGTCTTCAACTTCGGCCCTTGCTCATACCGGCCTTCCCTGACTTCGGTTGGCCTCGCCGGAAGCGTCCCAATCTCAAGCAACCCGTCCTGTTTGGTTCCTTGCCTTCCCCGAGTCTTCCCGTGAGCGGTGACGAGACAATCGGCGACGAGCATCTCGACAACACCTCTGGAGGTCCCAAAACACCTCGAATCTCTCCACCCCGATCAACATCCGGTATGCCCCGACCCTCGTCGATGCTTCCCGATGCCGAAAAACACCAAGATCGATCGGAATTCGGTAAACTAATGCCGGGTTCGACAATCCTCGTCCGCTGATGACGACCCGCGTTCGATGACACACCCTTCGCGCATACCCGTGCCTTCCCGATGTTCTCTGTCCCTTCTCCGACCGCGCCTGACCTCGTCGGAGGCGCTCCAGTAACCGAGGCCAGTTGCCGGCCTTCGCTAACGTGTTTTTTCTCTGTCAAACCCTCACCTGCAACCCATTCCAAGCCCCTTTCCTTGCTTCGTGACCGGACAGAAGCAACAAAAGGGGAAACTATTTTTTGTTATTATATTTAGCTAATTTATGTACACATACGTGTATATAATATGTTATAGCCTGTTAGTTTAGTGTCGTATTGTTACATAGATACTCATGACATTTATTTAAATGTAGGTTTGGACGTAACTTAAAAGAAAGATTAAGTCTTGGATTGTTCGAACTTTTTAAATTGACAAGGTCACTTATCTTATGTATGTGTGACTTGAATTGTGATCGTTTGATCATTTAATATACATGTTAAATAAAAAAGTAAAAATTTTGATGTTCTGTCTGTCTATGGATATTTAATATGCATGCTGAAAAGGGTAATGATTCAATCTATAGAATATTGTTGATTATAATAACTATTCTTTGATATCGTTTGTTTTTTATGTGTGACACCATGTGTGCGAATATTTATTTTTTTTGTAACGAACTATTAATCATGAAAATATTAGAGAACGTTACAAAAATACTCGATCACCATAACATATGGTGAATTATTTTCAGATAACCCCGAATATAATTAAATTTGATATATAATTAAATTTGATATTATATGAATCATGAAATGCCGGTAATCACATGATATTATATGAATTAATAATGTTATTTCAGATCTTTGTAATTACCGTGCACGGAACGTTAAAATTAACCGTTTTGGGTCAACTACATAGACCATTACACCCGTATTCGCATGGTAACTTCTCCCATGTCATCAATTTATTAGAGTGACGGAAAGTAGCACGACATGACATGTAATACATGAATAGCCTTAAAAGGTTTAATAAAGATTAATGGTTATGAAACAAGATTTAACCTAATCAACTTGAATTATTATTATTATTCTGTGCATATAAGTACTATAAGAGAATTTGTATACTCCTGTTTGGTATATGATTGTTTGGTGTTGGTTGCATAGAAACGCATGATATAATAAGCATGCTGGACCCCTGAAATTGACATGTATCCTATGTTACTGGGTTTTCGACGCACGGTTACGTGTTCCTTTCAGGTAATAAAGGGACGTGGGATGAGATCGTTTCACAGAGCGATGTCGATTATTTTCAGTTTGTCGTACCATTTCATTTCATTTCATGCACATTTGATTTTTCATGTAATAAATGATAATGTAAGTTAGATATTTCATGTTAATTCCTTATGCTTCTTATACATAAACCCCTTGTATTCTTATCGTCTTGTTTCGAATAATTTTTGGAGCGACGGTAACGTCACATGTCAAGCAGGTATTGGATAGATAAGTTTTGGGACGTTACAGAATGGTATCAGAGCGTAGGTTTAAAAAAGGAACATGGGGTAATAACATGAAAATAATCCAAGTTATGGGTTATGAGAAAACCTTAGGTAGTAAAGATTATCCGCATGTGAATAGGAATCTGACCATATACATGTTAAGCTAGGAATGGGTGACTTGGGTGATATATTTCTTGGCATAATCTTATGTGATATCTTGTACCTTATAGTTAAGTGATTCTGGTGATTGACTTAAGAATAATATGTCGCAGATCAAGGAAACGAAAGTCTACCAAAATATCAGTAAAACTAGTATGGTAGAGGATTCCGCGTTTTCTTTCGTTGGACGACTTATATCGACACTTAGAAAGGACACTAAAGGTTGTAGGGATTTTGAAGAAGATTTATGATCCATAAAGGTATTCGATATACCAGACAACGACAGTTTTACATACCTTGTCACGTTATGGGAGATTCTCAACGTTCAAAATTAAGTATGACAACTTGCTTATAGGTGAGGAACCGAATAACAAAGAATATTTCGTGAATAGGAAGTGAAAAATTATTGGAAGGAACTTATGTCAAGAGATTTGGTGTTATGACTTAAACCAGTAGTGGGGATACCTTAATTATGAGGGAAATTACAAGAAAAGAGGCTTGCTGGGAGACTAATTTAAAGGATTGTTCTAGTATCATGATTTTAGGGTTGTAAATAAATTAGCTTAGGTGTCGCTTAACTTATGTTTTATTCGTTACTGTTTTTTTTTTTTTTTTTTGTGTATTATTCTGCACTACTTAATAAAATGGCTGAGTCAATCTCTTTAATTGATATATATTTTTGATGATTCTTGATACTTGTGTTTAGAAAATCATGGCATGGGATGACGTAATGGATGATCTATTCTTTGATAGATGATTCAAGGATTTTAAGTTATGATCTCATGGGACTTACTTTAGAATTTCTTGATTCACGATCCAATGGTTACATAAGAAGCCATATTATTGGTTACCTCAATGGGATGGAGTTGGCCCCCTAAATAAGCACGTTCGATATTTGAGAAGGGTCTTAGACGAGTGAGCTGATGAGGATTGGTTGCCTATGCATTCCGTTCGCGAAACAGACTTTCTACTTAAGTCAATTTCCAGGCATGAGCTTTATCAAAAATATGCGATGTTATATCCTGATTTGATCACTGAAAATCAACCAAACCAAGCATACTACAAACAAGGAGAATGGACTATGAGCTTTGATTTATTGGCTTATAAAATTCTAGGACAAAATGTTGCTCTATTGGTTATTGAGAAGTGAACTTTGGAGATGGGACAACCTTCTACCAAAAAGCAGAAGACTACGAACGATGATGCGGTGAAGACTATGAAAGTCGATGGGAGGTGTAAGAACCCGATCATCATAGTTGATGACGAAGACGTGCTTGTGCCAGATTAACCCCCACCACCGGAGAAGGAAGCTGAACCAGAGTACCATCCTCTGTGGTATGATCGACTGAGGCTGATGTCGCCTATACGTTGGTTTACCGTCGATTCGGAGGATGAGGCATGGGGATATGGTTCCCCAACTTGTGGATATTCTCCCACATATCCAGACTCTCCTGACAGCCACTGTTAGAGTTAGAATTATAATGATAAAAGTAGTGTATGGGATTTTAGATAAGCAGTATAATAAGCGACCATTTTGAAGGTCGTACTAGATTCCTTTAATGTTATGCACTGCTTCTTGTTGATTTGCTTAGTTATTAATAAAAGTTGTCTCATTTCTTGAATTCTGACTTCTTGATTGATATCTACCTTATGAAATGTTCCACCCCTGAGCGTGACATGATAAATTTTCCTAAGCCTGACATGAATATATGTAACAAAAAAATTAAGCTTGAAATGAATAATCCTGAACCTGAATAGAAGTATACCTGACATGGATAAATGTGTTATTTCAGTCACGGAAACATACTGCAAAATATGTTGGACGTGGTCTAAAATCAGAATGCTCCACCCGTGAAAGTTGGAGAACAAATTGAACAATAAGACTCTCATGCTGGGTCAATAGGGCCAGCAAATGTGCCAGATAATGCTCAAACTGCTATTGTTAATGCACCTGCTGTGGATGCTCCTTTGGTAAATGCTATCCAAGCATTGGTAGGGGAGTTAGCAAAGCAAGGTCAAAAGGAAGCTGAAGACCAATGAGCGAAAGGTGATAAGTATCTCCACTGCCTAAATGCCTGTCGCCTGAAGCGCTTTAGCGGTGAAGGCAACCCGACAAACCTTGAAGACTGGCTTAGAAGTTTCAAGAAGTCGCTTGATACAGTTCAATGCCATGATAACTTAAGGATCACTTTCGCTTCGTATTATCTCGAAGGCGAAGCTCACGCCTGGTGGAGCACTGCTGAGGAAAGGACTGAAGAGGAACGATGTGGATGGGTGGACTTCAAGGTCACAATTAGGGAAAGGTTCTACCCTGAGTCCCTCCAAACTGAGAAGAGGAATGAGTTCCTCAACATGAAACAAGGAATCATGATTGTGTTCGAGTATGCTTTGAAATTCACGAATCTGTTGTAATTCCAACCAGCATTCTATGCACAGGATGCTGAAAAGTAAAGGCAATTTCTTGGTGGCTTGAACTACAAACTATGTACTGATCTGGCTTCTCAAACCTTTGTGACCTATCAGAAGATGTACGACGGAGCAGTCAAACTAGAACGTGTTGTCCTTGAACGGGATGATAATCAGGGACATGGCTTTAAGGAGAGGAAAACTGGATGGAACATGCAAGTTGGTGGAGCAAACTCGGAGGCTGCTGGTAATGCCTCAAGGCAGAAGAAGGGAGCACCTTCACAACAGAGTAGCGATACTCGAAAATTCTCTAGGGTACCCCACAGCCAACAAACATCACAAGGAACGAGTCGGAACACTGGAGGTAATAGCCGGAGCAAGTATGCAAGCAATGTAAAGTGTCATAGTTGTGGAAAGACCCGAAATTACCCCAGATATTGTAGGAACGCTTTTGGAGTATGTTATCATTGTGGTGACTTGAGACATAAACTATCTAGCTGCCCACAGAAGAACGTCAATCCGAGTGCCAATAGTGGGAAGCCTTCTACTTCAGGTCAGTCTGTGGCCCAATTTTCAAATTCCTCCGTTAATCAGAATGCCAAGGGAAAACAACCGACGGGACGAGTCTATATGATGAACCTGCAGGAAGCTCAAGACGGAGGAGCAGCTATGACTGGTGATATTCAGCTCTTATCTCAACTTGCTTATGCATTCTTTGATTCTGGAGCAACTCATTCTTTTATTGTAAAATCGTACCTAGTAAACAATGAAATGAAAACCCAGCCAATGGTCGAGGGAATACAAGCAGGTTTACCCACGGGCGAAATAGTGACTTGTGAGTTAATTGTTCCCATAGACTTGATTGCCTTGGACCCATATGATTTTGAGATTGTCCTTGGAATGAATTGGCTTGAAAGGCATAAGGCAGTTATAGACTACGAGAGGAAAACAATAAAAGTACAGAGTTCAAAAGGAGGGAGATTACTTTTTCATGAGGTAGGATCAATACCTGATTTGCAGATGGTGTCTGCTATGGTGACGTGCAAACTTCCCATGAAAGGGTGTCAAGGTTTCTTATGCAGTCTTGAGTCGATGGTGCAACATAAGCTTAGCATCGATGACATACCCATACATAGTGTAGGATTATCCCGATGTTTTTCCAGATGATCTGTCGGGACTACCGCCAGCTCGTGAACTGGACTTCAGCATTGAATTATTACCTGGCGCAGCACAGATCTCGAAGACACCGTATCGCATGGCCCCAGCAGAGTTCAAGGAGTTGAAAACTCAACTTGAAGAACTTTTAGAGAAAGCTTATATCCGACCTAGTATTTTACCATGTGGAGCGCCTGTCTTGTTTGTGAAGAAGAAGAATGGAAGAATGAGACTATGCATTGACTATCGGGAGCTCAACAAGATCACCATCAAGAATCGCTATCCTTTGCCGAAAATCGATGATCTATTTGACCAATTTCAGGGAGTTAGTGTGTATTCCAAGATAGATCATCGATCAGGGTATCACCAGCTGCGTATTAAGACAGATGACATTCCGAAGACCGCATTCAAGACTCGTTATGGTCACTTTGAATTCGTGGTCATGCCGTTTGGTCTCACAAATGCACCCGCAGTTTTCATGAACTTGATGAACAGAGTTTTCAAACCGTACCTGGACCATTTCGTCGTGGTGTTCATCGATGACATTCTTGTTTATTCTCATGATCATCAAGAGTATGAAGAGCACCTACGGACCACCTTGGAGACATTGCGAGCAAATGAGTTATATGTCAGGTTCAAAAAATGTGAATTTTGGTTGAAAGAAGTAGCTTTCTTGGGACATGTAATTTCTGAAGAAGGGGTTAAAGTAGATCCTAAGAAAATAGAAGCGGTTACCGAATGGTCTAGACCGAAAAACGTTATTGAAGTTAGAAGTTTCTTGGGGATAGTAGGATATTACCGGAGGTTCGTTGAAGGTTTCTCTAGAATCGCAATATCTTTGTCTAACCTTACGAGGAAGACAACGAAGTTTGATTGGACAGAAAAGTACGAGAAAGCTTTTCAAGAGTTAAAGAACCGACTTACCTCGGCCCCTATCTTGCCTTTACCTTCAGGTGAAGAGGGATTTTGCATTTATAGTGACGCTTCCAAGCAAGGTTTGGAATGCATGTTGATGTAGCATGATAAGTTAATAGCGTGAGCGTCAAGACAATTGAAGCCATATGAGCTTAACTATCCCATACACGGTTTGGAACTAGCCATGGTTGTTTTTGCCTCAAAGATTTGGAGGTATTATTTATATGGTATTTCATGTCGGATTTTCATGGAGCACAAGAGTTCAAAATATATCTTCATACAGAAGGATTATGACTTGAATATTCAGTATCGTTCAAACAAGTCTAATGTTGTAGCTGATGCTTTGAGCCGTAAAACCAGAAGGGCAGAGGAGAGTCTTCACAAGTTGATGATTACGCAAGAGCAGTTGTTTGAAGACTTCTGTAAGTTGAACATTACAGTGGTTTTCAAGTCTCATACAGGTTTTTTAGGGTACCTGCAAGTCCAACCTACCTTACATGAGGAGATTTTGCAAGCTCAAGAGAGTGATGAACAGATACAACGGATCAGGCAAGAGGTTCAAGATGGACAGGCAGCGGGATTCGTTGTTCATGAAGATGGATCTTTGAGATTCCATGGAAGGTTGTGTGTTTCGAAGGATGAGGATCTAAAGCGAAAAATCCTTGAGGAAGCACATTAGACACCTTATTCCGTACATCCTGGAGACAACAAGCTGTATCAAGATCTTCGTCAACGCTTTTGGTAGGGTAACATGAAACGAGAGGTTGCTGAGTTCGTAGCCAAGTGTATTACCTGTCAATAGGTAAAGATCGAGCATCAGACATCGAGAGGGTTACTACAGCCCTTGGAAATACCGACATGAAAATGGGGTTCAATTTTCATGGATCTTATAGTAGGATTACCACCTACTATTCATGATATAAACTCGATATGGGTGATAGTGGATAGATTGATCAAGTCTGCTCACTTTATCCCTATCAAGAATTCTTTGAGTTTGAATCATCTAGCGGACGTATATCTGAAAGAGATCGTGAGATTACATGGTGCTCCGAGTGCAATACTATCTAATAGGGATACTAGGTTTTAATCTTGATTTTGGCACGGTTTACAAAAAGCATTTGGGACACGTCTAAATTTTAGCACGGTATTTTATCTTGCTTCTGATGGACAAACTATGCGTACGATACAAACACTTGAAGATATATTAAAAACGTGTGTCCTCGACTTAAAGGGTTCATGGGATCATCACTTGCCGTTAGTAGAGTTTGCTTATAATAATAGCTACCATGCTAGCATTGGCATGGCGTCATTCAAGGCTTTGTATGAGAGGAAATGTCGATCCTCCATCTTCTGGGATGATATTGAAGATACTCTATTAGTGGGACCAGAGTTAGCGCAAGAGACCGCAGATAAGGTCAAGCTTATTCAAACCCGGATAAAGGCAGCTCAAGATCGTCAAAAGAGCTATGCAGATGTGAGAAGAAGAGCACTAGAATTTCAAATTTGTGAACATGTTTTCTTGAAAGTTTCACTTACTAAGGATGTTATGAGGTTTGGTAAGAAAGGAAAGCTCAGTCCTCGTTACATAGGGCCGTTTGAAATTCTTGAAAGGGTTGGTGAAATTACCTATCGGTTGGCATTGCCAGCAGAGTTGACTGGTATTCATAATGTCTTTTATGTTTCCATGTTGAGAAAATACAAACCCAACCCTAAACATGTGATTCAGCATGAGCCGGTACAATTCAATGAGGACCTGTATTATGAGAAAAGACCGGAAGAGGTAGTTGATCTAATGGTGAAAATGCTCAAGGGAGGTGCCCCTAGTTAAGGTGCAGTGGACTAACCATACCACTCGAGAAACGACTTGAGAGCTGAAAGAGGATATGACGAAACGATATCCTTATTTATTCTCGGATAAGTCCCTGTTCTCTACACTAATCAAGTTTCGAGGACGAAACTTCTTGTAAGGAGGGAGAGAAGTAATATCCCAGAATTTTTGGATAATTATAAATGTACATAATATATCTAATCGTCTCTAATGTTATCGGATCGTTATTTATTTTCACAAGATATTATGGGTTTAAATTTAGCGTACGAGGATCTTAGGGATTATTAAAACGATTGGATTAACTTGAAATTATTCAAAATCTTGAACAACCTGATAATCACTTCCGTAGATATCGTAGCAACCTGCTCTATATATTGATTCCAAATCCAGGTTAGTTTCACATAAGGACCCTAGTCGAGAGTAGAGATAAAGAAGGGGGTAAGTGCTTCTTCGTCTTCGTCTTCGACTTCGGCCCTTACTCATACCGGCCTTCCCTGACTTCGGTTGGCCTCGTCGGAAACGTCCCAATATCAAGCAACCCGCCCTGTTTGGTTCCTTGCCTTCCCCGAGTCTTCCCGTGAGCGGTGACGAGACAATCGACGACGAGCATCTCGACAACACCTTTGGAGGTCCCAAGACACCTTAAATCTCTCGACCCCGATCAACATCTGGCATGCCCCGACCCTCGTCGATGCATCCCGATGCCGAAAAACACCAAGATCGATCGAAATTCGGTGAAACAAGGCCGGGTTCGACCACCCTTCGCGCATACCACTGACTTCCCGATGTTCCCAATCCCTTCTCCGACCGCGCCTCACCTCGTCGGAGGCTTGCAGTAACCAACAGCCAGTTGTCGGCCTTCGTCGACGTGTTTTTCCTCTGTCAAACCCTCGCCTACAACCCATTCCAAGTCGCAGTTCCTTGCTTCGTGACTGGACAGAAGCAACAAAAGGAGAAACAATTTTTGTTATTATATTTAGCCAGTTTATGCACACATATGTGTATATAATATGTTATAGCATGTTAGTTTAGTGTTGTGTTGTTGAATAAATACTCATGACATTTATTTAAATGTAGGTTTCGACGCAACGCAACAGCAAGATTAAGTCTTGCATTGTTCGAACTTCATGAAATAATAAGGTCACAAATATCGTTATCTTAAATTAAATATTTATGCTTGTATGATTTAAATCGTGTAACTGTTTGATCACTTAACTTGTATGTTAAATAAAAGAATAAATATTTTGATGCTCCTGTCTGCCTGTGAATATTTAATATTCATGTCAATAGGGGTAATGATGTATTATATATAATATTATAGATTATAATAACTATTTCTTGAATATCGTTATTCTTGATGTGTGACACTGTGCGTGCGAATATTTATTATTTTTGTAACGAATTATCAATCATGAAAACATTAGAGAATGTTACAAAATATCTAACCTACATAACATATTGGGAATTATTTTCAGATAATCCCGAATATAATTTAATGTGGCGTTATATGAAATCATGAAACGTCATGGTAGTCATCTGCTGTACATGAAATTAATAATGTTTGCTCGGTATTGTTTGTATTGCATCCTGTTTGGATATGGGAAACGTATGATATATTAAGTATGTCGGATCCCTGAAATGGACATGTATCTTGTGTTACTGAAATTTCGACTCACGATTACGTGCTCGTTTTAGATAATAAAGGGACGTGAGATGAGATTGTTTCACAGAGTAATGTCGATTATTTCAGTTTGTGATAATATTTTATTTCATTTCATGGACATTTGATTTTTAATGTAATAAAAGATAATATAAATTGGATATTTCATGTTATTTTCTTATATTTTTGATATATAAAATCTTTTATATTTTTATCGTCTTATTTCGAATAATTTTTGAAAGGACGATAATATCACATGTCAAATAGATATCCGAGATATAATTTCTGGGCTCACAAATCGAACTTAGCACAGCACTTGGACACTGGACCCGAAATCGCTCAAACTAGGGTTTGTATAGGATTGTGGGATTGAGCTCTTGGATTAAGAATTCATCAAAAAGGGTTGCTAGAAAGAGAAATTGATCATCGGGATGCCATTTTTGGGGTGGATTAATAGGTAGAGGGCTTGAATTGCAATCAAGAATTTGTAAGAGCGACGGGAAATGGGTTTTGTGGTGTGTTGCGTGAAGCATTAAGTCAATCTCTTTTCTTATTCCTTCCTTGGAGTCTTCCTGGCTTGCAAACTTCAATCCAGATTCGTGCTAGTTGTGGCAACGATGGAGAGAGCAGGCATGGGTTGGCAAGAACCCTTGCAACCAGCTCAGCAACATCGACCCATGCTACGGTTAACTTCTTGCTGCTGGATTGGATAAGCCAAGGGTTTAGTTTTGCTAGTGAGAAAATTAATGGTTTTATTGTTCAATTGTACATGGGATTTTGATTAGAGAAGAATAGATTAAATGACTTGGGATGGGTTGAATTTTGGAATGAAAATTGAGAATTTTTGGAACTGCTAATGATGAAATGGCAGAGGAAGAAGACGAAGGCAGGTGGTGTTTGGGGTTGGGTGGGTTGGAGTTGGGTGTTTGGTGACTGGAACTGGTATTACGACCGGTTTTTTGTGGATTTCCGTTACAATTTGACGGACAAATTAACTATGGACTGGTTTTTTGTGGATTTCCGTTACAATTTTACGGAGAATTTAACTATGGCCATTTCGTCGCAAAGTTCAGAAGGTCTTCTTTTTAAAATTGAGGTGTTTTAAGTACAAATCTGAGGATTTTATGCATTTGTCCCAGCCAAGAAAAACTCATTCCGCATAGATATTCCATGAAAAAACAGTGGTCAACCATCATGAACGTCGTGACAAGGGAGACGACAAGGAAACGAAGTCCTCAGGTTTCCACAATCATAGCAGCTCATAAATCACAATTTCCGCTTCGAAGCGTACTAAGAACACATCAATTCCGCATCGAAACTTCATTCGACTCTCACATTCAGGCACAGAACAGCAAGATATCGAATGAGATAGGAATCCTATATTACGTAATACTACAAAAATACTAGAAATAACGTCAAATCAACGGATACAACAGTAGCCAACCTAAAAACCACAAAAATGGGGTTTAAACAGACGCCACATCCAAGCCCTCAAGTGTTAACATGAAGGTTCACATAATGATAAGAGCGACCAACTCTGACAGGGAACACAAAAAACAGCAATTGGTCTACAGTAACCAGCTAGTAACCAGCACCGGTCTGATTCAAGTAACAGCTAAGAAGCAGCAGCAAGTCCTCTGGCGTCAAATACCGAGTACTACACCGCCAAAGAAATCCGCGGAATCTGCAAAGAGCAGGCAGAGGAAAATAATGAGCAAGCTGAAGTTAAATAGAGACCAAGATCCAAAATAAGAAGATGCTGAACTACGTGTTAGCAGACAATATACCACACATAATACTATTCAGGAGACCGTAGATGAATAGATATCTCTACAAAAGTCATCACCAGTAAGATAATAGCAAAGAAACCATGAATTATTGCAGGAGAATCGAGTGCAACAATTCCCTGAGCCACTGGGACATCATTGTGGCATTTAGACCACAAATCGTAAGCTGAATTCAAATGCTGATGAAAGAAAAACGAAACAAATGAAATAACTGCTACTACACTAACCTCTTATAGCTTATCTTCGTATTCTGACAGCGGAGTCATCTGCTCCTTCAAGCCCTTCCTCTTGCGGATTTTGGACACAAGATCATGAGCCTGGGACCCAGCCTCCAATGGATCCGAGGACACTATATCCCAATGATCGAACACACACTGAGGGAATGCTTGCCCTGAAGTTGCCGCTCTCAATGTACCAGAAAACCCAAAGGATTCAACGACAGGGAGATATGCTTTAATGTTATAAAGAGGAGTGCCTGGCCTCTGGATTTCCTCGAACACATGGCCACGCTTTTGATTCAACACACTGTAGATACCACCCAGAGCTTGCTCAGGAGCCTGGATCTCCACAAGGTACACTGGCTCCAAAAGCCTAGGCTTTGCAGTCAGCTGTGAGGCATAGATAACCCTCCTTGCTGTAGGAATAACCTGGCCACCACCTCTGTGGATGGCATCAGCATGAAGGACAACATCACAGACTTCAAAGCAGATACCTCTCATGTTTTCCTCAGCCAATGGACCCTCCTTGGATGCCCACTGGAAACCCGCAACCACAGAGTCCTTAATTTCATTGAGGTACTGAACTCCCTTACACATGTCGACAACCATATTAGGGCCAGTGGTCTCAGGACCAAAGCACCAAATTTTCTTTGCCAGATCCTTGTCCCAGCCGAATTCCTCAGAGAGGATCTTGGAACGAACCTTGGGATCATCCCTTGGGCCAATACGGCCATCATCAATGGCTTCGGCAAGGCCTTCTTCCAAAGGTCTTGCTTCCATGTACAAACGATTGTGCTTGTTCGGCGACTTGCTCATCACAGTATGGGATGACCTATCTATAACAGTCTCACGGAAGGACACAACAGGATCAGATTTGATAATCTCAGCTCCACCCATAAAATCTTCTTGCAGATCCTTCAAACAGATCTCAAGATGTAATTCTCCAGCGCCAGCAATGATGTGTTCACCAGACTCCTCAATAGTACAGACAACCATAGGATCCGACTTCGCCAAACGCTTCAGACCTTCAACAAGCTTTGGAAGGTCAGAAGCAACCTTACACTGCACAGCCACACGGACGACAGGCGAGACAGAGAACTTCATAGCTCGAATTGGGTGAGCATCAACTTCCTTCTCGTTTGTCAGAGTAGCATTCTTTGTGATAAACTGATCCAAACCAACCATGGCCACTGTGTTTCCACAAGGAACATCCTCAACTGTTTCCTGTTTCTTTCCCATCCAGATAACAGTCCTCTGCACACTCTTCGTATACAGATCTTTCTTCTCGCCGGGAACATAGTTAGGGCCCATAATTCTAACCTTCATACCAGTGGCGACTCTACCAGCAAAAACACGACCAAAGGCATAGAATCTACCCTTGTCAGAAGCAGGAATCATCTTTGAGACATAAAGCATCAATGGGCCATCAGGGTCACAGTTCCTGATGGCATTGGCATAGACGTCATCCAAGGGACCTTCATACAAGTTCTCAACACGATACTTTTGGGCTGTGGCAGGAGAAGGGAGATGGAATATCATCATTTCAAGCAATGCACTGCTAGCAGGAAGCCAGGTCTGCATCACACGCTTCATCAATGCCTTTCCCATCAACTCCTTCTCATCCGACTTCATGGTAACACCAAGCTTTTGCAACATGGGCCATAGCTTATCCTTCTGATCATTCATACATATTGTGATGATCTGCTTGATGGGCTCATAACAGAACTGAACGAAACCACGCTTGCATGTTGGAGAACCAGTGTTCTTAGTGGTCCACTTGCGGGTGGCAGGGTCAAAGAAGTTCTCGCCCCAAAGGCGTTCCATCATTTTGGATTCATCAACTCCAAATTTGGAAGCATACATCTTTGCAAAGTTGGTGAGTGTGAAGGCCCAGCCATGCAGCCCAGCAGAGAAAGCCACAGTGCCTTTCTCAGGGTACACCTGAACATCTCCAAGAAGAGGATCCTCATAAGTGGCCATAATGACATTCGCGTTTTCAATGACTCTCTGGAATGTTTGATAAGCCTCCTCCCCATCAACCTGAAGCTCAAGGAAGCACCTGTCCATCTTGTTCACAGTCAAGACAGGCCTGATTCTCTCACCAAGAGCCTGACGGAGGACAGTCTCGGTTTGCACACATACTCCTTCAATACAGTCAACGACGACAAGGGCCCCATCAGTGATGCGAAGAGCTGCAGTGACTTCAGATGAGAAGTCAACGTGCCCGGGTGAATCGATGAGATTGATAAGGTACTCATTTCCATTTCTTTCTCCCTTGTAAGCCTTCAAAGCCTCATCAGTCATCTCATAATAAAGGGAGATCCCAGTTGACTTAATGGTGATACCACGTTCAGCTTCATCTGCACGTGTATCAGTCATGCGCACATCACCAGCCACCTCCTGAGCAATGATACCAGCAGCAGCGACCAGCGAGTCCGTAAGCGTAGATTTCCCTGTTAAAAAGAGGGAGCATTTCAGAATACTTGCCTCAAACTGCAAGTTAGCATTCACAATACCAAGGATAAAAAGTAAAAATGATTAATTGCGCTAACATGCCAAGAATAGAAAATTCAAATCAATCAAACAACGATTTCCCACTGCAGAAGTTACTCACAAAAACAACATTTGCAAAATGCAATATGTAATACTATTTCACCACCTATCAAGGAATTGAAAAAAAAAAAATCCTTCGCAATGGTTGAAAAAGAGAGTGATGAAGTGAAGTCAATCCAATATTGGAAAATGGGGAACATCATGAAAAGAGATACTAAGTATTAAAAAGCATCAGGCATCAACATATCTTACAAGGCAAAACTATGGCCGCCGTAAGTCTCAAGAAAAGAAAATTTACCATGGTCGACATGTGCAATCACGGACATATTACGGATGTTGTGCTTGTAGTCCATGATACGACGCAACTCCTCTGCCGTGAACTTCACCTGCAAAATCGAAAACATTGACAATGCTGAAATATGAGAAACTACTACAGTGGAGAAAAAAAAGGATCACCCACAATTGAAAAACAGAAAAACAAACAAATCAAAGGGAACTGGCACATACCATCTTGACAAGGTGTGGATGATCAACTGGTACTGTGGTATTAACAATTTAATCCTTTTGGTACTCTTCTGTCAACAAGAAAGCAACTGGTTAATATAATAATCATGTCATGCATCCTACAAAATGAACTCCCTCATGTATGGAAAACACAAAATCAGATACTATTTGTGAGAATATAACAAAACAATTACACACATACAATAGGATCAGAAACCCGAAGTTGTGTATGAGTCAGCGAGTAAGAAATAAAACAGAAAAATTGCATTTCCGCTAAGCATACTAATTATACATCAGAATCATACAAAGCAAACGAATTCATAGAAGTGGAAGAGACACATCGAATCAAGCAACCTGCGTAAACTATCTACATATACGATAGGTGTCAATACAACCATGAACTAAACCAGTCCAACAAGCTGAAAGTACCGCGAATGAATGATCAAATCCAAGCGCTCAAAGGGTACAATAGCTAGTAACATTTTACCTTTGGCTTAAGAAGATTGTAACCTTGAACAATCTAGAACGACCTATTAATCAATTTTTCAGATTAACAAAATAGTAATCCTATGAACAGTTGTTTACAAAATTTACAACCAAACCCAACCACGCACAACAAATCTAACCCAAACGTACCAAAAGCTCCACACTTCACAGGACTGTTCAATCTTATCTCTTAACAATCCGATCCAATCATCACAAAATTCAATACAATTCCCAATAATCAAACACAGATCCCAAATCTCAAACCAAAACCCAGTAAAATCACTCAAATTCATGAAAACAAATCACTCACATTCACAAATCCATATCTTATACTCAAACCAAGCACTCAATATAAATAGAGAATTTCATCACAAATCACAGAACCAATCACATCAACTCAAACCAAGAGGCAAGAAAATTTCAGATCACAGATCAAACCAACGGAAATCAGAGAGACGAAATTCAATGAGAACTGAAATGAGATGACCCCGAACCAAGAGAAAGGAGGCGGCGATGAATGCGACCCAAGAGGAAATAAAGTGCTGTGATAGTAATCAAAACCCTAGTGAGCATTTATACTAAGGAGCATTTATCGTTGTGTTATTTTCATCATGGGTGTGTTTGTTTATGGGACAGGGTTAACAAAAATAAATAATCCTTCCGATTATTTATTTTGTGATTATTTATTTTTAAATTGTTTATTTTTAAATAAATTTTAGATAGTGGTTTTATGTATGGGTCTATTTAATGGCATCCCCTTCCTCTATTAATTAATCCAAGGGGCGAAATAGTTAGATGAAATTAATAATCCTTCCTACAAAAGCCTCAAGCAATCCAAACAAATAAAAAATAAGAAATTAAATGAGACTATTAACCTTATCCTTTTCATATACTCCCCAAAACAAACACACACTGAGGATTAAATCAGCTATGATTTGAAAGATTTTTAGAAAGATTATGTTTATCAAAATCACTGTTATAAAATTTGATATCAAGTTTGATTGATCACGTATTAATAACACAATATATATGGCTTATATTTAATATATTTAATTTATAATATCTTTTCATTATCTTACACATACATATTGTTCCAATATTGCTATATATTTGTTTTATTATTATAGCATCATTACAAGTTAATAACTACTTAAATAGTTTAACATCGATATAGAATTTTCAAATATTTTAGATTTTCTATATGATTTAAAATAGATATATGTAATTATCAATATATATTCTTATGTACATAATGTGAATTACATAAATAATATTATAATAAATCAGATTAATGGCTTGTATAGAGTCAAAGTTCATTGAATATCCCATGCAAAGTGCTACATGATAATTTTGCATCTAATAATGCTTGATTATTTTTCGACACTAATCAATGTTTATCTTTAAAAGATAAACGGTTGACAATTATAAACATTATAGTCCCTTTGTCCCAATTTAAATAAAATAATTTGATTCAATATAAAAATTTATGTGTATGTTGAATTGCGTAGATAATGGCTTTTTATCATTGTGAGTGTGTAAGAGAAAAAAATGAGAAAAAAATTAAAAAAAATGATGATGAGATGGGTTGATGTGATAAAAAAAATGTTGTTTTCATAGTTTGATATAAAAAAAGTTTTTAAATAAAAAAATATTTCATTTTTTTAAAACGACTCAATTAATTTGAGATGGAGGAGTATGACAAATGAACTGCTCCCTCCGTCCCATAATTCTTAGAACATTTCACTTTTTGCATTATTCATAAAACATTTTGAGAAGTTTCGTTATTCATATTAACGTCGTAAGAAATTAATTCACTAACGTAGGGTTGAAATACAAACTTAAATTATTATTAAAATTTCACTATAATTTATGAAAAAATGATATTAGATCGTCCTACAACACAAATCAACATTTGTATCAAATAAAATTTGTTGTAATAATTATGGGACGGAGGAAGCATATCATCATGGTCGTTTAGGTTTTTCTAAGATGATGGCTATTGACATAGACTATGCTTCAAAATTGATCTAAATGAGTTAAACTTAAATGCCTCACCTTTCAATTCTCTCATGAAAAGAAAATTTTCTATATTTTATGATAAAAAAATCAAATATCTATGTTATAAAGTACCTTAACATCCACGTTATCAAAGAAAAATTATTCAGAATACCACCTAACAAAAAGAATTACCAATAAATATCATCCTTTCTTAATTATTTTGATGGGAAATTCTCCACGGTCTTTTTTTAAAAATAAATAAATACGACTTGATTCATTAAAATTTGATACATTTGTTATGATTTGAATTGGTAATTCATAGCCGTAAGATCCTCTCGTTCTCTTATTCGGCACGTCGTCTTTACCCTTCATCTTCTTTCTCCCTTCATTGTCGGTTCATCATTGTCAGTTCGTCGTTGTCGTCAGTTCATCTTCATCTGTTGGTCGTCCTCGGTTCGTCCTCGTCCTCGGTTCGTCCTCGTCGCCTTCTTCCATTCCTCATCATTGTTAGTTCATCGTCGTCGGTTCGTTGTCGTCGTCAATTCGTCGTCGTTGGATTTAAAAAATAATAGATTTTAGGAGATTGAATTTTTTGATTTTATAATTGTATTTGAGGAAAATGATCATCTATTTGATTTTGGGTACCTAATGAAATGAAATTATACTAGTGTAAATAAAGTTCTGTATGAGTACACATATAATACCGAATCTAATATCTAATATATATATATATACTATAATAATAAGTCTCTCGACAGTATGTCTCTGGCTTACCACGAGGCACCATCCATTTAATCTCAGAAATTTAAAAAAAAATTAGAAAATCTCTTCCAAAATGAATTTT